>PISX010022268.1:0-32124 GCA_004024625.1 Mellivora capensis | reverse complement strand
CCTTCTTTTCACCACATCTGTATCTTTGGGGTAAATACCAAGTAGTGCAATTGCAGGGTCATAGGGAAGCTCTATTTTTAATTACTTGAGGAATCTCCACACTGTTCTCCAGAGTGGCTGCACCAACTTGCATTCCCACCAACAGTGTAAGAGGGTTCCCCTTTCTCCACATCCTCTCCAACACACGTTGTTTCCTGTCTTGCTAATTTTGGCCATTCTAACTGGTGGAAGGTGGAATCTCAATGTGGTTTTAATTTGAATCTCCCTGATGGCTAGTGATGATGAACATTTTTTCATGTGTCTGATAGGCATTTGTATGTCTTCATTGGAGAAGTGTCTGTTCATGACTTCTGCCTATTTTTAGACATGGTTATCTGTTTTGTGTGTATTGAGTTTGAGAAGTTCTTTATAGATCATGGATTTCAACCTTTTGTCTGGACTGTCATTTGCAAATATCTTCTCCCATTCCGTGGGTTGCCTCTTTGTTTTGTTGACTGTTTCCTTTGCTGTGCAGAAGATTTTGATCTTGATGAAGTCCCAAAAGTTCATTTTCGCTTTTGTTTCCTTTTCCCTTGGAGACATATCTTGAAAGAAGTTGCTGTGGCTGATATCAAAGAGGTTACTGCCTATGTTTTCCTCTAGGATTCTGATGGATTCCTCTCTCACATTGAGGTCTTTTATCCATTTCGAGTCTATCTTTGTGTACAGTGTAAGAGAATGGTCGAGTTTCATTCTTCTACATATAGCTGTCCAATTTTCCCAGCACCATTTATTGGAGAGACTGTATTTTTTCCACTGTATATTTTTTCCTGCTTTGTCGAAGATTATTTGACCATAGAGTTGAGGGTCCATATCTGGGCTCTCTACTCTGTTCCACTGGTCAATGTGTCTGTTTTGATGCGAGTACCATGCTGTCTTGTTGATCACAGCTTTGTAGTAAAGTTTGAAATCAGGTAACGTGATGCCGCCAGTTTTATTTTTGTTTTTCAACATTTCCTTAGCATTTCGGGGTCTCTTCTGATTCCATACAAATTTTAGGATTATTTGCACCAGCTCTTTGAAAAATACTGGTGGAATTTTGATCAGAATGGGATTAAAAGTATAGATTGCTCTAGGTAGTATAGACATTTTAACAATGTTTATCCTTGTAACCCAGGGATGAATCCAACCTGGTCATGATGGATGATCTTTTTAATGTGCTGTTGGATACTGTTTGCTAGGATCTTGTTGAGAATCTTAGCACCCATATTCATCAGTGATTTTGGTCTGAAATTCTCCTTTTTGGTGTGGTCTTTGCCTGGTTTGGGGATCAAGATAATGTTGGCTTCATAAAGACTCTGGAAGTTTTCCTTCTGCTTCAGTTTTTTGAAACAGCTTCAGGAGAATAGGTGTTATTTCTTCTTTGAAAGTTTGGTAGAATTCCCCAGGGAATCCATCATGGCCTGGACTCTTGTTTTTTGGGAGGTTTTTGATCACTGCTTCAATCTCATTTCTAGATATCAGTCTATTCAGGCTGTCAATTTCTTCCTGTTTCAATTTTGGGAGTTTATAGTTTTCCAGGAATGCATCCATTTCATCTAGGTTGCTTAACTTATTGGCATATAACTGTTGATAATAACTTCTGATGATTGTTTCTACTTCCTTGGTGTTAGTTGTGATCTCTCTCTTTTCATTCATAATTTTATTAATTTGAGCTTTCTCTCTTTTCTTTTGGATTAGTGTGGCCAATGGTTTATTGATCTTATTGATTCTTTCAAAAAACCAGCTTGTAGTGTCATTGATACATTCTACTGTATCTCTAGTTTCTACCTCATTGATATCTGCTCTAATCTTGATTATTTCCCTTCTTGTGTGTGGAGTTGATTTGATTTGTTGTTGATTCTCTAGTTCCTTAAGGTGTAGAGACAGCTGGTATATTCTGGATTTTTCAGGGTTTTTTTGAGGGAGGCTGGGATGGCTATGTATTTCCCCCTTAGGACCGCCTTTGCTGTATCCCATTGGTTTTGGACTAAAGTGTCTTCATTCTCATTGGTTTCCATGAATTGTTTAAGTTCTTCTTTGAACTCCTGGTTGATCCAAGCTTTCTTAAGCAAGATGGTCTTTAGCTTCCAGGTGTTTGAGTTCCTTCCAAACTTTTCCTTGTGATTGAGCTCCAGTTTCAAAGCATTGTGATCTGAAAATATGCAGGGAATAATCTCAATCTTTTGGTATCATTTGAACCCTGATTTGTGACCCAGTATGTGGTCTATTCTGGAAAAGGTTCCATGTGCACTTGAGAAGAATGAGTATTCTGTTGTTTTAGGGTGGGATGTTCTGTATATATCTATGAGGTCCATCTGGTCCAATGTGTCATTCAATGCTCTTATTTCTTTATTGATTTTCTGCTTGGATGATCTGTCTATTACTGAGAGAGGCATGTTAAGATCTCCTACTATTAATGTATTCATATCGATATGACTCTTTATCTTGATTAATAGTTTTCTTATGTAATTGGCTGCTCCCATAATGGGGTCATAGCTATTTACATTTGTTAGATCATCTTGGTGGATAGTCCCTTTAAGGATGATGTAGTGTCCTTCTGTATCTCTGACTACAGTCTTTAGTTTAAAATCTAATTTGTCTGATATGAGAATCACTACCCCGGCCTTCTTTTGAGGCCCATTGGCATGAAATATGTTTTTCCATACCTTCACTTTCAATCTGGGTGTATCCTTAGGTTCATAATGGGTCTCTTGTAGACAACATATGGATGGATCCTGTCATTTTATCCAATCTGCAACCCTGTGTCATTTTATGGGCACATTTAAGCCATTCACATTGAGAGTGATTATTGATAGATACATTTTTATTGACATCATGTTACCTTTGAAGTCTTTCTTTCTGTAGATTGTCTCCCTATATTTCCATTCAATGATATTCTTAGGATTTTCCCTCTTTTATAGAGCCCCCCCTTAATATTTCCTACAGTGTCAGCTTGGTGGTCGCATACTCTTTTAAGCCTTGCCGGTCTTGGAAACTCTTTATCTCTCCATCCATTTTGAATGTCAGTCTTCTTGGATAAAGTATTCTTGGCTGCATGTTCTTCTCATTTAGTGCCCTGATATCTTGCCAGCCCTTTCTGGCTTGCCAGGTTTCTGTCCTCTGTCCATTTTTTAAAAAAGGTTTTATTTATTTGCCGGACATAGAGCAAGAAAGAGCTCACAGGCAGAGGGAGAAGCAGGCTCCCCACTAAGCAAGGTGCCAGAGGTGGGACTTGATCCCAGGACTCTGGGTTCATGACCCAATTTGAAGGCAGATGTTTAACTGATTGAGCCACCCAGACATTCCCCTCTGTTAGTTTTTTAATGAGGTTATTTGTTTGGTTCTTGGTATTGGGTTGTGTAAGTTTTTAAATTTCCCTTTAAAACTGCATAAACTGTATCCTACAGATTTTGGATTGTTGTGTTTTCATTTTCATTTGTCTCCATGTATTTTCCGATTTCCTCAGATTTTCATTGACCCTTTGGCCATTTAGTTCCAGGCTGTTTAGCCTTCATGTATTTATTTCTTTCCTTTTCTTTTTTTTTTCTTGTGATTGATTTCTAGTTGCATATGGTTGTAGTCAGAAAAGATGCATGATACATTTGCAATCTTCTTAAATTTATGAAGACTTGTTTTTTGGCCTATCTTGTGATCTGTCTTGGAAAATATTTCATATGAACTTGAAAATAATGTATATTCTATTGTTTTTGGATGGAATGTTTTCTATATATCCGTTAAATTCATCTAGTCTAATATGTCATTCAAAAACACTGTTTCCTTGTTGATATTCTGCCTGGATGATCTATCCATTAATGTAAGTGGGGTGTTAGACTTCCCTACTATTATTGTAGTATTGTTCGCCTCTCCCTTTAAGTCTGCTAATACTTATTTTATGTATTTAAGTGCTCCCATAGTAAATGTATAGATATCTGCTTTTTTTTTTTTTTAGATTTTATTTATTTGACAGACAGAGATCACAAGCAGACAAAGAGGCAGGCAGAGAGGGAGGAAGGGAAGCAGGCTCCCCACCAAGCAGAGAGCCCAATGCGGGGCTTGATCCCAGGACCCTGGGATCATGACCTGAGCCGAAGGCAGAGCCCTTATCCCACTGAGCCACCCAGGCACCCCCGATATCTGCATTTCTTATATCCTCTTGTTGGATTGACCTTTTTATTATTATGTAATGATGTAATATGCTTTTTTGTTTCTTGTTTCAACCTGTTTTAAAGTTGTGTGTGACCTAAGTATTTTGTGTGACCTAAGTATTGCTACCATTTTGTAGTTTTTGCTTCTATTTGTGTGATATATGTATTTGCATCCTTTCTCTTTCATTCTATATGTGTCTCTAGATCTGAAATGAGTCTCTTGTAGCAGCATATAGATAAATTTTGCTTTTTATCTATTCTGCCATTCTGATCCTTTGGTTAATGATTTAGACAAGTTGTATTTAAAGTAACTATTAATAGATACACACTTACTGCCATATTGTTTTCTGATTGTTTTTGTAGTTGTTCTCTTTTTTCTTTTGTTCCCTTTCCTTGTGGTTTGATGGCTTTCTTTGTTGTTATGCCTCAATTTCTATTTTTTTATGTATCTGTTATAGATTTTGGTTTTATGATTGTCATAAGGTTCCTATATAGATTCATAAGTATATAACAATCTATATTAAGTTGATGGTCATTTAAGTTTGAACACATTTAAAAGTTTTATGCACATGTCATATTTTATATTTTTCTAGTCATAATTATCTTCTAATTATGGTCTTTTCTTTTCCACTTAAAGTCCCTTTAACATTTCTTGTAAGTCTAATTTTTTGATGATGAATTCTTTAATTTTTGTTTGAGAAACACTTTATCCCTTCTCAATTCAGAGTGATAATCATCCTGAGCAGAAAACATTGTTGTTCTTTTTTTTTTTTTTTTTTTTTCTGGTTTTAGAATATAACATACCATTCTCTTCTGGTCTGCAAAGTTTCTGCTGAAAATTAGCTGATATCCTTATGGGATTTCCCTTACATATAACTTTTATTTCTCTCCTGCTGATTTTTAAAAAATTCTCTTTAACTTTGACCTTTGACATTTTAATCATTATGTATCTCGATGTGGACTTGCTTGGGTTCATCTTTTTTTGAAGTTTCTTAGCTTCTTGGACCTAGAGGTCTATTTCCTTTCCCAGTTAGGGAATTATTCAGCTATTATTTCCTCATATAAATATTCTACCCCTTTCTCTCCTTCTGGAACCCCTATAATGTGAATGTTTTTGCTTGATGTTGTTCAAGAAATCCTTTAACCTATCTTCATTTTTTAATTTTTTTTTTCTTTTTTTTTAAAGATTTTATTTATTTATTTGACAGAGAGGTCACAAGTAGGCAGACAGAGATAGAGAAGTGAAGCAGGCTCCCTGCTGAGCAGATAGCCCGATGTGGGCCTTGATCCCAGGACCCTGAGATCATGACCCAAGCTGAAGGCAGAGGCTTAATCACCCAGCCGCCCTTAATTCTTTTTTTCATCTCAGTGTTCAGCTTGGGTGCTTTCCATTACCCTGTCTTCCAGATCACTGATATATTCTTCTGCATCTACTAATCTATTGTAGATGTAGATGTAGATGATACCTTCTAGTGTATATATATTTTTTAATTTTAGTTATGGTATTCTTCTTCAACTTTGATTGGTTCATTTTTTATTTGCAATCTCATTGTTGAATTTCCGAGATCCTCACTCTTCTTCTCAGTCTGGTGATCATTTTTATGATCATTACTTGAAACACTTTATCAAACATAATGCTTATCTTCATTTTATTTATTTTTCTGAGGTTTTGTTTTGTTCTTTTGTTTGGTGCATATTCTTAGGTATTCCCATTTTGCTTGACTTTCTGTAGTTGTGAATTAGGCAGAATAAATATTTTTCCTAAATGTGAAAGATTGGTCTCATGTGCAGTCAACCCTTGTATAGAGTGCACATGCCAGGTAGCTTTGGCTGGCTGGCTGGAACTGTGGCTGGGGTGGGCTAGGAGTTCTGGGGCACTTTGTGTTGGGGTTTCTTTGATGGGATAGCCAGAGCTGAAGGGGGCATGGGCCTGGAAAATCAGGGTTCCCTGAACAGAGGGTAACCTGACATGATAGGTGAAGGTGACTTTGGTATAAGACTAGGGGTCCAGAGTTCTGAGAAGTGTCCCCTGGCAAGACAGGTGAAGATAAAGTGGGCATAGGCCAAGGAAGTACCTGGTTTCTCCACACATAGGGCACCCTACCAGTATAGCTGAAGCTGAAGTGGATGCAACCCAGGATATCCCATTGCTCTCCATACAAAGGACACACTGGTAAGGTAGCTGGAGCTGAAGCAGGGCATGAGCTGGGGGTACCAAATGCTCTAGACAGGAGGTAACTTGGTAGGGAAGGTAAAGCCAAGGCAGGCTATTCCATGCAGGTGGCACTCTGGCTGGCCAGTTGTAGCTGAAATGGGCACTTTCTGTGGCAGGCCAATGTTCTCCACACAGAGGGTACCCAAGGAGGACAACTGAAGCTGAAGTGGGTGCAAGCCAGGGTACCCTGGGGTCCTTAGTGCAGCGTCCTTAGTGCCCTGGCAGTGTGATTGGAAGCAAGGGCAGCATGGGCTGGGGTGTCCTAGGGCACTCCGCACAGGGCACCTTGGTAGATTAGCTGGGTCCAAAGTGTGGTACAGGATGGGGGTCCTGGGGTGCTCCCAGAAGAGAGATCTTGGCTAGGTAGCTGGAGCCAAAGCAGTCAGGGTCAGGAGGTCCCAGAATGCTGTGTGCCAGAGGTGCCCTAGCAAGCTGTCTGGAGCCAAAGTGGTATGGGCCAGGAGTGTTCTGGGGTGCTTTGTATCTCTTTCACCTTGGCACAATGACTGGAGCTGTAATGTGCAATGAGAAATTACAAGGGGGGTTATTGTATGTGCCACCCTGTGGCTGCCTTTCTGTTATGGTGGGGGCTGGTGTGGGCTAGGGGTCTGGTGCTAGTGAGGTGGCAGGCCAGCTATGGCACCTGGAACACTGCTCTTCTCTGTTCTATCAAGAGTGGGGGTCAAACATAAAATGTGGTGTTTGCCCCTCTGACCCAGATAGATTTCCAGTAGCTCCCCCACTATTCAGTGTTCTAAGGCTGGATCTTTTATATACTGATTACTATTTGAAATAGCAGCTTTTTTTTTTTTTTCTGTGCCCCAGGGTGGATGAATCTGCTCATAGTCCCTCAACACTGTTCTTCCCCATAGTAGTCAGCAGCTTCCAGACTGAGGATGTCCCTCATTACTGTACCTCTGTCTCTTTTGCTGTTCTCTGTGTGGTCTATCTTTGGCTGTGCAGAAACTGTTCAGTCAGTCCTCAGTCTTCCTTCAGGGGGAATTGGTCTATAAATCAGTGTTGGTTTGGTATATCCATGGAGAAAGTGAGTAAAGGGTCTTCCTACATTGCTGTCTTGGACCAGAACTCTTATTTAATCCCCTTGGCTTTATCTTTGTATTCCACACCATGTGTAAAGTACTTAACATATCTGAAATACTGAATGTTCAACTACCTATAGATAAGTTTCTTACATATGCACTTGCACTCTTTAGATAGAGTTAGGTCTCTGGTAATGGCCTAAAGATAATAGCGGTTATTGCTAAAACCTGGCTGAATTTATCTTGCTATCTTTTATCTTTCCTTTGACTTTATTGTACTTGAAAAAGTTGATCTGTTTTACAAATAACTATTGTGTAATTTGTCTGTCTTAATTTGGGCAACACTTTTTTTCTCTTTGCTTTTCTTCCCCACTCTTGAAACCTCAACTGAGACTTTCTTTATGTGTGTGATGAATTCAAATTACAGTTAGTTAAATAAGTTGTGTACAGAAAAAGGTAAATGGTTTTCATAATTAGACTTAAATAAGACAGAGAAATCAATGAGTAGATGGTTAAAAGAATCCTAGCCTTTGAATTGTTTTGTTTTTACTAAGTTGTATAGACAGTGTGATCTAAAATCATCATTCTTAGATAAATAACATTTTAAATTCTGCAACCTGATTTTTACATTGATTTCATATGAACAAGCCTTTCAGTTTTTTGAACATGGATTCTGGAAACAAATCTTCTATCATTTAGTGTGTGATGTTGAGAAACTCACTTAAGTTCTTTGTGTTGTAGTTACACCATGAGTTGTATGAGGATAATAAAATTACTTCCCTTGTAGGGTTATGTTGAAAATAATGTGAATTAATAATAAAATGCTTAGAACAATGGCTCACATATGGCAAGAGCTATACAAATGTTTGCTATTTTCAAAGACAAGAATCACATAGCAAGAGTAAATTCTAATAAGGTATCCTTCATATAGTACAAAAAGATAAACTGATAGAATTGTGAATTTGTCTTTTGAATTTTCATAGAATCATAAGAGAGCCAGAAGATTGTGTGTGTGTCGTGTGTGTGTGTGTGTGTGTGTGTTATGCATATGTGTGTATGCATGCATGTGTATGTCTGTTTTGGCTCCCTCTTTAATATAGCGACTCTAGTTCACACTCCATTTAGCTAAATGAAAGATGTTTACATTTCCTTTAAGGCTGTTGCTCTTCCAGTCCCTCTGGCAGCAGATATAAGAGAATAACATCCTGCTTTACATGGCTAAAGGTACCTCAGCTGCAAAAACGTTGTATTGAATCTGTTTGAGGAAATAAATGATAGGCTGTTCTCACAAAGACTGTATCATGTTTAAGAGAAGTTTAGTCTTTACCTTTCAGTTTTCCATGCGGTTAGTTATTATCCTGAAACATTCCTGGACTCCCAGAGTGCAATCAGCAGCTTCAGGAACTGACAACATTTATAAGCTCCAACTGAGTGGTTTCACTCTGTTGATCCCCAGTTCCAAAGGATACATGTGGGTTTTGGTCACAAATGGAAAAAAAAATTGATTTTGTGTTTCAAGTGGAAACCTCTTTAGCCATTTTAATGTATATATTGACTGGAACAGTTTCACAGAAGGGGTATTTAAGGGGTTTTTATACAAATTAAAGGTTCCACAGGTGACTTACCCCAACTTTTTCCCATTCTTCATTGATTTAGCTTAAAACAACAAAATTTGTAGTATTTTTTTTATTAAACCATGGTTGACATATAATGTTATATTTAGTATCAGGTGTACAACATAGTGATTTGACAATTCTATACATTACTCCATCCTTACCATAAGTGTAATCACCATACATTATTATAATATTACAGATTTATTGCATTAGTTGTACTTCTCATCTCCATGACTTACTTATTTTAGAACTGGAAGTTTCTATCTCTTAATCTCTTTCACCTATTCTGCCCTTCCCCCCACTCCCCTTTCCTCTGGCAACCACCCATTTGTTCTCCATATTTATGAGTCTGTTTGTTTTGTTTTTTAGATTTCACATTTAAGTGAAGTCATATGGTATTTGTTTTTCTCTGAATTATATCTCTTAGCATAATTCCCTGTACTCCCATCCATGTTGTGGTAAATGGCAAGATCTCATTCCTTTTTGTGGATGGGTACTATTCCATCATATGTATATGTGTGTGTGTGTATATATATATATATATATATAGAGAGAGAGAGAGAGAGAGAGAGGTACATATCTTTTCAAATTAACATTTTGAGTACAAAAACAATAGTGGAATTACTGGGTTATATGGCATTTCTACTGTAATATTTTAATGCATTTTTTAAATTTATTTTACATATATATCTTTATTTGATTATAGTTGGCACACAATTTACATAAGTTTCAGGTATACAACATAGTGATTCAATAACTATACATTATGCTATGCTCGCAAATATAGCTACCATCTTTCGCCATACAATGGTATTAAAATATCATGGGCTATGTTCCCTATGCTATACCTTTTATACCTGTAATTTATTCATTCCATAATTGAAAGAATGTATATCCTCCACCCCTTTACCCCAACCTCTGGCAACCATCAGTTTGTTTTCTATAGGTCTGATGCTGCTTTTTGATTATTTGTTTTGTTTTTTTTAGATTTCACATATGAATGAAATCATATGCTATTTGTCTTTCTTTGACTTATTTCATCTAGCATAATACCTCTAGGTTCATCACTGTTGTCACAAATGGCAAGATTCCATCCTTTTTTATAGCTGAGTAATATTTGTGTGTGTGTCTTTGTGTGTGTGTGTGTGTGTGTGTGTGTGTGTTTGTGTGTATGCATATATCCCTGCATGTGTATAAATATATATATTTTTTCATTTGTCCATCAGTGGACACTTGTGTGGCTTTCATATCCTGACTATTGTAAACAATGTTGCAATAAACAGAGGTATGGATATATCTTTTTTTTTTTAAAGATTTTATTTATTTATTTGACAGAGAGAGATCACATTAGACAGAGAGGCAGGCAGAGAGAGCAAGAGGGAAGCAGGCTCCCTGCTGAGCAGAGAGCCTGATGCGGGACTCGATCCCAGGACCCTGAGATCATGACCTGAGCCGAAGGCAGCGGCTTAACCCACTGAGCCACCCAGGCGCCCCTGGATATATCTTTTTGAATTAGTGTTTTTGTTTTGTGGAGGTAAATACCAAGCAGTGGAATTACTGGGCCATATGGTAATTTTATTTCTAATTTTTGAATGAATATCCTTAATGTTTTCCATAGTGGCTTCACCAAATTACATTCCCCCCAACAGTGCACAAAAGTTCCTTTTGCTCCACATTCTTGCCAACACTTGTTTTTTTCTTGTCTTTTTTATTCTAGACATCGTGAAAGGTGTAGGGTGATACCTCATTGTGGTTTTGATTTGCATTTCCCTGTGATTAGTGGTGTTGAGCATCCCTTCAGGTCTTTTGGTTACTTGTATGCCTTTGGAAACCTGTCCATTCAGGTTTTCTGTCAATTTTTAATCAGATCACTTTATTGATTTATATGAATTTTTATATATTTTGAATATTAGCCCCTATCAGATATATTATTTGCAAATATATTCTCCCATTTAGTGGGTTGCCTTCTTGTTTTGTTGATGATTTCCTTCACTATGCAAAAACTTGTTGATATAGTGTTAGTACTTTATTTTTGCTTTTGTTTCCCTTGCCTGAGGAGATCTATCTGTAAAAACATTACATTAGCCATAGTCAATGAAATTAATGTTCTCCTCTAGGAGTTTTATGGTTTCATGTCTCACATTTAGATCTTTAATTCACTTTGAGTTTAGTGTATAATGTAAGAAAGGTCCAATATCTTGCTTTTGCATAGAGTCGTCCCATTTTCCCAGCACCATTTATTGAAGGGACTATCTTTTCCCCATGTATATTCTTTTCTCCTTTATACTGATTATTTTATATATAATAATATTATTACTTTATACTGATTAACTGACTTTTACATACAAATGTGGGTTTGTTTCTGAACTCTCCATTCTGTTCCATTAGTCTGCATGTTATTTTTGTGCAGGTGCCATATTGTATTATTACTGTGTCTTTGTAGTATATCTTATAATTGGGGATTATAATATCTCCAGCTTTATTCTATTTTCTCAAAATTGTTTTGACTATTCAGCGCCTTTTCTGAGTCCATAAAAATCTTAAGATTATTTGTTCTAGTTCTGTGAAAAATGCTATTGGTTTTTTGATAGAAATTACATTTGTATCTCTAGATTGCTTTAGATAGTATGGGTACTTTAACAATACTAATTCTTCCAGTCCCGATTATGGGATTTTTTTTTCATTTGTTTGTGTTATATTCAGTTTTTTCATCAGTACAAGTATTTCACTTCCTTAAGTTTATTCCTAGGAATTTTATTCTTTTAAGTCTGATGGGAAATGGAATTGTTTTCTTAATTTCTTTTCTTGCTATTTTGTTATTAGTGTATAGAAATACAACCAGTTTTTCTTTATTTTGTGTCCTGCAAATTACTGAATTCACTTTTTACTTCTAATAGGTTTTTTTGGAAAGTCTTAGGGTTTTCTATGTATTATATTGTGTTATGTGGAAATATTAACAATTTACCTAATTTGGAAGTCATGATGTATGTATGTATGTATGTATGTTGCTGGATTGATTTGGATAGGATTTTTAGTACTATGGTGATAAATGTGGTGAGAGAGGACATCCTTGTCTTGTTCCTGACCTTAAAGAAGAAACTCAGTTTTTCACAATTCAGTATGAGGTCAAAACTGGGTTTCTCCTATTTGTGGAGGGTTTATATCATGAATAGATGTTGAATTTTGTCAATTGTTTTGCATCTATTAAGATGATCATAAGGATTTTATTGTTCCTCTTGTTAATGTGATGTTTCCTGTTGATTGTTTTGTGAGTGTTGAACCATCCTTGCATTCTTAGAATAAATTCCACTTCATTATGGTGAATGATCCTTTTAATGTATTGATAAATACGGTTTGCTAATATTTTGTTGGTTTTTTCAATCGCTTTTCATTAGGATATTTACCAGCATTTTTTCTTTATTTGTATTCTTTGTCTCATTTTAGTATCAGAACTTGTAGAATGTATTTGGAAGCTTCATCCTTTATTTTTTTGAATAGTTGGAAAATAGGTTTCAGTTTTTCTTTAAATATTTGGTAGAATTCACCTGTGAAGCTGTCTGGGTCCGGAATTTTCCTTGTTAGATGAGATTTTGTTTTGGATTTTTTTTTTTTTAATTTAAATTTACCACTAGTAATGGTCTTTTTGGATTGTCTACATAGGTTTCTAAAAATTTACCTTTTTCTAAGTTGTCCAATTGTTTGGAATATAATTGTACACAGTTTCTCATAATCCTCTGTTTTGCAGTAGTATTGGATATTACTTGTCTTTTGTTACTGATTTTTATTTAGGTCTTTTTTTTTTTTGATGAGTCTGGCTGAAGGTTTAGACATTTTATCTTTTCAAAGAACTATCTCATGGTTTCATTATCTTTCTTTTCTATTTTGTTTTAGCTGACACTTATTTCTGCTGTGACGTATTATTTTCTTCCTTCTACTGATGTTGGGTTTTGTTATTTTTCCATTTCCTTTAGATGTAATGTTCTTTTTCCATTTTCTTTAGGTGTAATATTAGATTGTTTGAAATTTTATTGTTTCTTGAATTAGGCCTGGATAACTAAAATTTCTCTCCTATAAGTGCTTTAGCTCTATATCAAAGATTTCAGATACTTTCCTTTTTCATCTAACTCCACTACTTTTTGATTTTCTGCTTGATTTCTTCATTCACCCATTGGCTATAACACTATGTTGTTTAGCTTGCATGGGTCTGTGTGTCTTTCTTGTGATTGATTTCTAGTTTTACATGGTCATGTTCACAAAAGATGCATGATAAATTTCAATCTTCTTAAGTGTACTGACTTGTTTATGGACTAATAGAAGATCTATCCTGGAAAATGTTCCATATGTTCTTCAATATCTCTATTCTGTTGTTTTTAGATGGAATTTCAGTGTGTATCTATTAAGTTCATTTGGTCTAATGTGTTTTCAAATACATCTTTTTTTAATACATTTTTAAAGATTTTATTTATTTGACAGAGAAAGAGATCACAAGTAGGCAGAGAGGCAGGCAGAGAGAGATGGGGGAAGCAGGCTCCCCGCTGAGCAGGGAGCCCAATGTGGGGCTCGATCCCAGGACCCTGGGATCATGACCTGAGCCAAAGGCAGAGGCTTAACCCACTGAGCCACCCAGGCACCCCACATCTTTTTTTTTTTTTTTAATTGAATTTTGTCTGGATTATCCACTGCTGTAAGTAGGGTGTTTAAGTCTCCTACTATTATTGCATTACTGTCAATTTCTCTCTTTGTGCCCATTAACTATTGCTTTATGTATATAATCTTTTTCTGTTTGCTTTTATTTTTTTTTCTTTTATAATTTTCTTTCATCTATGGACTTACTACTTAAAGAATTTTTTTTCAGATTTTATTTATTTATATGACAGAACAAGCAGGGGGAGCTGCAGGCAGAAGGAGAAGGAGAAGCAGGCTCTCTGCTGAGCAAGGAGCCTGACATGGGGCTCAATCCCAGGATCCTAGGATCATGATCTGAGCCAAAGGCAGGCACTTAACTGCCTGAGTCACCCAGATGACACTTAAAGAATTATTTTTAACATTTTTTTAAGGCCAATATAGTTGTGATTGATTCCTTGAGCTCTTGTTTCAGTTCTGAATGATAACCCTGTCAAGTGTAGTATTCTTGGTTGTAGGGTTTTTGTTTTCATTTCCTTTCCTTTCAGCACTGAATATTTCAAGCTCTTCCCTTCTGGACTGCATGTTCTCCTCAAAATTAGGTGATACCTTATGGGGTTTCCCTTGTACATTACCTATTCCTTCTCTCTTGCTGCTTTTAAGATTCTCTATGATTACTGGCATTTTATTTTTTTTATTTTTTTAAAATATTTTATTTATTTGACAGAGAGAGATCACAAGTAGGCATAGAGGCAGGCAGAGAGAGAGGGAGGGAAGCAGGCTCCCTGCTGAGCAGAGAGCCCAATTCGGGACTTGATCCCAGGACCCTGAGATCATGACCTGAGCTGAAGGCAGTGGCTTAATCCACTGAGCCACCCAGGTGCCCCGGTTACTGGCATTTTAATTGTTATGTGTTTTGGTGCCAACCTTCTTGGCTTCAACTTTTTAGGGGCTCTCTGATTCCTAGACCTAGAGGTCTGGCTTTTTTGCCCTGATAAGGGAATTTTACAGCTATTATTTCTTCAAATAAGTTTTTGGCCTCTTTCTTCTCCTTCTGGGATTCCTATAATATGAAGTTCATTATGCTTGATGATGTCTCTGAGTTCCTTTAACTTATTTTAATTTGTTATTATATTTGCTACCCAGCTTGGTTGCTTTCTATTACACTGTCTTCCACATCACTTATCTGTTCTGCATCATCTCACTTACTTTGGATTCCCTCTAGCATATTTTTCATGTTATTGAGTTCTTCAGCTCTTGATTTTTTTAAATATTTTTTAAATATCTTTGTTGAAATTCTGAGTTCATCCACTCTTCTCAAAATCAGTGAGTATCAATTGTGACCATTGTTTAGAACTCTTTCAGTCTTTTCACTTTAGTTTTTTTTCTGTGATTTTTTTTTCTTCTTTCATTTGGGACATATTCCTCTGTTTCCTCATTTTGTCTAACTCTCTGTTTTTGTTTCTATATCTTAGGTCCACTACATCCTCCTGGTCTTGAGAGTAGTGGCTTTGTGTAGTAGAGTTTCTGTGATACCTTATAACTCAATCCCCCAGTCTCCAAAATGAGGGGCTCTAGGGATGTCCCTTTTGTGGCCTGCATATAACATCCTGTTGTTGCTAAGCTGTGGTTGCTCTGGGAAAATTGGTGTTTGGGGCTGGGAATTGGCCAAGCTGGCTGCAGTGACCTGCCTTGCCTCCTGTGGGCACACTGGTCAGAGTTTACTCCTAGCATTGTTGAAACGCAGACACAGGTACCATGAGCTTGCTAGTGTGCAAGGCTGACCCAAATCCTGGCTGATTGTATTCAACATCTCTGACAGCTATTGGTGCACTTAAGGGTAGGGCTTGCTCCCTATTCAGCCAGCTAAGAGGCTTGGCTGTAGGAAATGTGTGCATGCTGGCATATTGGGTTATCTTCCAACTCCCAGGGAAGGAATCATTTTGGAGGGGCACCAATACCAGCCGGGTCTGCTCCTGGAGTGGTGAGGCAGGAACCACTTTGAAGGGTGACTTGCCAAGGCAGGCAGGTTGAGTGGGACAGATCTGGAGGATAAGTCAATGTAAATTGATAGTGTTAGAACTGCCTCCCACAAGCATCCAGCTATCTAGGCTGGGGAAGTGCAAGAAAATAGTATACCAACTATTTTTTTGTTCCCAGGGTAATGTGCAGATCCCTGCCCCTTTGGCACTGTCCTAAAATTAGTCAGTAAATCTTCACATGTATTCCAGGTACTTTCTCGGGTAGTTATTTAACATACTGGGGAGTCAGTTTCTTATTCCCCCTGGTTTCCTGAAGTTAAACCCTGCAGATTTTCAAGGCCAGATGTTATGGACTCACCTTCTCAGTGTTTGTCCCCAGGATACCTAGTATGGGATCTGATCCTTTCACTTCTTGGTGCTTGTGATAGATCTCCCATTTTTGGTCATTCGTGCCAGGATTTGGTTCCTGACCACAGCTCTGCTCCCTTTATCCTTTTTGATGTGGTCTCTCTGAATAGTTGTAGAAGATCTGTTCTGTCAGTATTTGGGTCATTGTAGTTGCAGAGGTAGTTGTACACAGCAGTTTTTGTCTTGGTGTGTCCCTAGGACAAGGTAAGCTCAGGATCCTCCTACTCTGCCATCTTCCCTGCCCTCCTCTAAAATTTCTAGTATTTTCACCAGGGAGGTAGAAGTAAAACTTCTTTCTCAATCTGAAAATAAAATATTTTCAAATCTTTTTGAAATAAAGGAAGAAAATAAAAAGATAGTTCTCATCAGTTAGTTCTTTTCACAATAATTATACCTAAAACCCATTTCCAAATGCAGTGACTTATTTCTCAGTCACAATCTGCAGGTCTCCAAAGTTAGGCTAATCTAGGCAAGGCTTAATTGGACTTTGCTTCAGTATGGGGTTGGATTCAAATCTCTTCTACATATCTCTCTTCTTTGGACCAGTAATAAATATATATTTAAGGCATGTTCTTTTCATACTGAAATACAGGAGTGTAAGAACACAAGTCAGACAAAGTAAGCATATTCCAAACATCATACCATGTCTGTCATAATCTACTAGTCAAGTCGTCAAAACAAGTCAAGAACTAGGAAAGTACATTGAACTAAGTTTGGGATTAGGAGAGAATATTTAAATTACTACATGAACAAACCTGTGGATAACCAACCCAGTATTCAAAGAAAGAAGAGCCAGGGGGATTGTTTCCAGGGATTTGATATTGGTTAAACTTGTATTTAAAAGGCTTAGACATGTATACTTAAGGTGTTTTGTGTTTTCAGACAGAAAAGGAGAATATCCTCTCCCTTCAAGGCTCTTGGCTCACACTGTCTTTGATCCACTATAAATATTTGGGGCCATAAAATCATCCTTGATTCATGCTTCAGGCCCTATAAACTTGAAGGGAACAGCTTCTATTCTTTTATAAAAATTACTCTTCAATATTCTGGCTTCTTCCTATCACTCCTCATACCATGAAACTAAACCATATAATTACCAGAAATCTCTAAATTGCCAGATTCAAAGCAGTAGTGTTGCTTTAAATCTGTGTACTCAAAGTTTAATGAGTTATTACTTTATGTAACATAAACTGGCAAATGGGAAAGATATAAGACTGAACAATACTCATGATCCCTGCTCTTATGGAAAGTAAATATATTTGGGAATAGGTATAGACAGGCTATTATATAAAAATTTGTGTGATGGCATGAGCAGAGCATGATAGGTAATGGAAGAACGGCATCTAAAAAAAAAAAAAATTAACTCCTGGCTTTAGGAAGTGATATTAAATTGATACCCAAAAGGTCAGAGACAAAAGATAGGATATGTAAATGTGTGTGGGTTAGGGTTCTCTAAGCCAAAGAACCTGTATGTACTGAACTCAGTGAACATTGAAAGTTTGAGTAGATTAAAACTAATAAATTTGTTGAATCAATTCATTCTTCCATTTAACAAATATTTACTGATTTCCTACAATGTTCTAGGTATATTTTTAGTTGTGAGAATTCAAATGAACAGAAAGAAGAGATAAAATATTGTGTGAGACAATTCAAAAATTCAAACAGGGAAGATAATGTAAGATATCAGTAAGAGACAGTTTTCATTTTAGTTAACTCGGCCAAGGAAAGGCTAAGAGAGTGACAAAATAGATGAGGAAGCAGGCATACAAAAAATTAGTGGCAGAGTGCTCTAGGAATAGGAAAGAATGAGTAAAAAGCCTTGAAGTGGAAGAGTAGTTGGTGATTCCAGGGAAAGCTAAGGACGGTATGACTAAAGTATGTGAGCAGAAGAGTGAGGTACTTTGATCTATGTTTTAACAAGATCACACAGATAGCCTGGTGGAGAATAGGCTGTAAGGAAGTATGTCAGGTATATGTTGTAACAATCTGAAAATATCAGAAGCTTTTACAATTATGTTACCCGATGTAAATGTTCCTGGATGCTTTCTTAGGTCACTGTCTTATGATTCGTGACATATGGATCTATATTCCTTCTTGTGATACCATGATCCATCTTGTAATACCATGGTCTTCCACCATAGATCTCCATGGTTTCAGGTGAAGGGAACATGAAAAATGAGTAATACATCATCAATAACCTCAGTTCAAAAATAAAACCCAATCAGTTGCCTTCCATTGGCTAGAATTATTCACGTAGTTCCAGCTATGTCCTAGAAGGCTGGGAATTTTAGTCCTTGATCAGGCACCTATGCTCAAGTAAAATATAAGCCTAGCAATTTCTGCTATAGGATCCAAGAACAAAGGCAGAAAAACCAGTTTTGAAGCTACTATAATAATATATGTGATAATAGGTGGGGATTAGGCTAGAAGCCTAAGAATGTAAGCAACTGTAATCTGGATATATTTTGAATATAGCACTGATAGAATATGTTAATGGATTAGATGTGGAGTAAAAAATAATTTAAAGATGGGGGTAGGGAAGAATAAATATCAAATATCCATAAGCAAAATGAGAAAAAGTACAGAAGTAACTAGGAGATAAGGAATTCCAATTTGGCATGCTAAATCTGATTTGCCTAGATTATATTTCAGGACAGATAAACACCATGAATTTGGTCTGAGTTTACAGTTCATGGGACAGGTCTTGGATGGATCTAAATATTTAGCCATGTTTATTCATAGTATTAGAAGCCATGTATCTTGAGAAAGTCACTGAAGAAAGTATAGTGGTAGACAAATAAGTGTTCAAAAAGGATCTGGGAAAAGGAAGAATCAACATAGTAAACAGGAGAAAACTACCGAGGTGAGAAAAAATAGATATGATACTCTGGGAGTCAAATGAAAGTATTCCAAAGAAAATAGACAAATCATGTTTCTTGCCACTGATAGGTTCAATAAAAGGAGGTCCAGGAATTAGCTACCAGATTTAGCTAGATGGAGGTCATTGATATTTCATTCTGGCAGATGGTGGGTATAACTGCCTGATTAGAGTGAGTTTAAAAGAGGATAAACACTGGAGACAGTGAATGTGGACATCTCTTTTGATGAGTTTTGGTATAAAGAGAAAATAGAGAAAGGGCCAAGTAACTCGAAGGCAAAGTAAAAAGAAGTATTTCTTTATTTTTAGGTAAACTATGGGGCAAATAAGCCCATGTTTGTTGTTGCTAGAAATTGTCCAGAATGAAGAGAAAAGGTTTATAATTGAGAAGAGTGAGGAGAGAATGCTGGAGATGCTTCATTACATCAGAAGGTATGGGATCTAATGAACAAGCAAAGGGTTTGGCCTTAGTTAAAGCATCATTCATAGAAAGGTAGTGGGTAGGTAAATAAATGTGGAAGTGGGAGTCTCTGGAAGTGCTCTTCTGTTATATGTGAGCATGGGTTGTTGGAAGTTAAGCAAACAGGAGTAGGCAAGAAATAGTCATTTAAGAATGTGAGAGAATGAAAGCACTAGGCGAAAGTGGTATGACTGCCTCACAGGATTAAGGGCCTACTAGATTTTACTAAGGTTGTCTTCGCCATTTAAGTGCCGCAAGGAGAGAAATGGCAAGACAAATGAGGATGTATGTAAGGGAATAATTATAATAATGGGCCATGGAATTAAGCTGGATAAGATAAATTAGGGCTGAAGGGTGTGAAGAAAAGGAAAATATGGGATGTTTGAACTTGTCTGAAGAACTATTGGAACTGAGGAACTAGCTGTAAAGGTGGGCCATGGTGATGCAAGAGTAAAAGTCTTCAAACTGATATTATGGGAGGAGTTGGGTTATTGGTAATGACATGATCTAGTATAGGACCTTGCGAGTGGGTGATGAGGAAAGACTGAGACCAAAATCACAGAAAGGGTGGAGGCTGAGGAATGGAGAGGCCAGGGTGTTGGAAGAATCCTCTCAGACTACACGGACCGTGAAGCCCTCAGGAATTATATTGGAAGAGTTGAAAAAATGAGAGCAAGCTTACAAATTAAACCTTTCGTCAGTGAGGGAGAGAGACCCACAACATCTGTAAAGGACTGCAACTTGAAGGGTCCTGAGTGAGACAGTCAGATGAACCGATACTCAAAGCTGGGTGTTTTCGAGAAGCAGGAGTGAAAACAGTCTAGTAGCAGAGCAAGGAAAAGATGCAACACAACTTCATGCCCAATGATAAAATGAGTATGGGAAAGAAGTCAGGTATCACTATTAGGGATGAACAACTTACCATCTCTCACTCAGTCCCACTTTCAAGTAAAACTGAAGTAGTAATAGAGAGTTCAGGGGTTCTGGTGAGGATTTACTTAACATTTGTTTCAGTGGCTTCAAATAATTAAGATGAAGTTCTCAGACACTTTAATTTAACATAGATTGTTGTGTATTATCTGAAAAAGAAAAGAAATTTAAATTCTACCTCCATTTCTTCCCATTTATGCAATATTAGGCAAGTTATTAAATCTTAAAAATAGATGCATTTCTAATATCTATTTTACAGAGCAGATAAGAGGTCCTAGTTCTTATTTCATATGTGATTTGGATTATTAGTAAATTTTGTCACTTAATAGATATAACAAATAAAGTATGTGCTTTAATTAGATACCATAATACAGTTTATTAATAAAATCTAGCAGCTTACATGGAACCCTCAGTGGGGGGCATACATGGCAATGTGGAATATAAAAATATTCAAAACAGTAATGTTGAAACTATCACAAAAGCATTTCTGGCTACAATCATTCTTGTCTAAATTAGATGAGCTATAAGTCAAATCATTTTCTACTTGGGGTCCTACTTAAGTGAAACTTTTTTGCACCCCTTGATCAATGTGCCTAAACAGTAAATGACATAATAAAGAACATTTTAAGTGATATAAATTCATTTTTCATCTGGATTAAATCCTTGTGAGGTCAGGGATAAACAACTGCTTTCTTCTAACAAGAAATTATACCTTAAAAATGTCCATCAGGCTGTTTGCCTTACAGCCAGTTCTCCCATGTCCTCTAGATGTCCTTTTGCTCTGAGCAGTGGTTCTGCTCTATACGCTTAAATGCTTATGACACTAACACTGCGGAAACCCTTTCTTATTCAGGAATCAAATGTTAAGGATATGAAGGCTCAAGAGTTCAGGGGAGGTTTTTGAGGAGATATTTGACAGGACATCAACACTGGCCTGCAGTGCAACAGAGCAATATAGGGTCTGTCCTTGTTTTTGGACTGAAACTTCAACATTGTACATTTGAGGAAGACTGAGACCTCTTTGAATTTTGTTCCATGAAGTAACAAAAATAACTGTTATGACAAAAATATAATGGCTAAAAAAAAATAACAAAGCTATTCTGAAGAAATAGTTTTCATTTCTCAAAGTAATCCTGTGAAAATTAGAGGTGAAACTTTAAGACCACAGATATTTCTCTCATTATTGCTTTGTAATTTAGCTATCCTGCCTGGAATTCATACACAAAGATGTGAGATATGGATAATTTTGGTCTTTAGCATTCAATAATCACATTTATTATCAGATAACATTATTTGTGCCTTATACTTTAAAGTGGCACAGAAAGTACTGAGTAAAATAATTCATCAGAAGTGTTGACAAGGTTTTGAATTCCTTCTGTTTCCTTTGATATTTTTCTTAAATAGAATATGTAAGCAATGCAACCCATAAGTAAAACACATCTCAGTTTGTTTATTCTGCTTTTTATTGCACATTTGAAAATTAATAATTCAATGTTCTAATATTAGTTGTCATCTTAGCTGTGATAAAATTAATAATTCATCAAAATACCAAACAAATGGTGCCCTTTTTTGTTCTAGATGAGAAATAGTTCTTTCAGCTTTGAGGAAACCATGTTTGATTTCTTTTAAATTTTGGGTCATATAATACTTAAGCATTTAAGTTATAATTATAATGTGTTCATCTTAAATATAGAAATCTGCATATATCACAATCAATGATTTAAAAAAACCACTTCATTTTATACTTGGTTATTCCTATCATAGCTTATTTCTTAGCAGACTAATTCTAATTCTAATACAGTAATTCTAATTCTAATTCTAGTAATTCTAATTCAGTAATTCTAATACAGAATTCACACTGTAAAATAAGGACCCCAAATAATAATTCCAATGCAAGAGGTGCTTTCAGGGTAATGATGTATCCTGGCTAAGTAGACAATCCCACCATTACTCCTAATACAAACAGCAAACATTATTAAGAGTACCCCCTTTAGCTATTGTGTATTTAGGTTTCAATGACAGTGTGGTTACCCTACCTATAGACCACACTTTGGGAAATGCATAATCTTTGCCTCTTGGTGCTCTATTTGAAAGAAGCACTCTAGAAATGGTTTCATGCCACTGTCCAGGTTGCTGTGTTCCTTCTCTTTAGAAGTACATTCAAACCTCTTTGGTTGTGTTTGGGTTATTCAAATAAGCATGCACTGTATGCACTGTGAAGTTACTAGCATCCACACTAAAACATGGATTTTTTCAGCTGTAAACCTAGAATTTTTCATACTTTTAATTTGCTATGTGCAAAAGATCCTGATAAATCTGTCAATAGAAACAAAAGATGACATGTTTAAAAGCCTATCTTTTCCTACTACTTTTCACAAAGTAAATGGCTATCTTTACAGTAAAGAGAAGCAGTGCTAAAAATTTTCCCTTATTTGATAAAATTTATTATAAGAATTCATTTATCACAAGTTTTTATGTAAGGATTTTATTTCCAAAAAGACTGAGTCCCCAACTTACTGAAGGTAAGGTGTTTGGCCCCATAGGTGCCATAAAAGGAAAATGTAGTCCAATCTCTTAACATAATCTAGTATAGAAAATAGACAAATATTTGTTTAAATTGTGGTACACTATAGAGTCAAGTGGAAAATGCTATGGGAACACATAAGATGGTTAACTCATTTAATTTTTATTCCATCTAGATAATGGAAAATTAGGTCAGGGGATCCACTAACAACCAATTCCAGTTGAGGACAGTAGTGCTATATTACAATAAAATTTCTCATGAAGTTTCATTCATCCCACATTTGTTTAATAAGGACCTACAATGTGCAAACTACTTGGTTCTGAAGATAGTATAATATCATATCCTCTGCCCATAAAAGAAAGCTTAGAGGTGGCATATAATACACAAAGTAGAAGGTAGTTTGTATAAAAAGAAGAGCTTTGTTAACAAGTAAGACTTGAGAAAAATTTCTTGTGGGCTAGGAAAATAAGTGAGTTTCTAGAATAATGGCCATTATAGTCTAGCTTAAACTTTCAATTAACTAAGATGTTAGTACAGAAAAATATGCTCAGACAAGTCTATAATTTTCTATTCAAAATATTTCATAAGTGTTCTGACAAAGATATGACTTGTTCATTTCTTCTATTATCTTGGGTTTTATTTATTTGATACAGACTAGAATATGGGTCTACTCCCAATTCATTTTATTTAGGACCCCCAAAATCTGCCCCTCTGGGTCTCATGCACATATTTTATAATATGACAATTCCTATTTAACTACATAACACTTCAGAAACAGTCTTCATTGTCTGATATGCTCTGTCATCTCACATTAGATGGCAAGAACCTAAAGAGCAGAGACCTATGTATTTCTTTACCCATAGGTAGCCTTCAATGGACTGGACAGACTTTCTGTTGCCTGGAACTGATTGGAAAGATTGAAGGGTCTCAATCTGGAGTCAGAAATTATGGAAAAATAATAAATAGGTGCACTAGTCAAAGATTTTTATATTACAGAATGGCAGTGCTAAGATCTGAATTTTCATGTCCTCCCCAAATCATATTAAAATCCAAACCCAGTATGAGAGAGCTTTGAGAGGTGATTAGGTCATGGGAGCAGAGGCCTCGTGAATGAAATTAGTGTCCTTATAAAAGAGACCACAGAGGTCTACCACTTTCCAGCAGGATAAAGCTACAGCCTGGAAGAGGGTCCTCACCTGATCATGCTGGCATCCTGATCTCAGACTTCCAGCTTCCAGAACTGTGAGAAATAGGTTTCTGCTTTCTAGAAGCTACCCACTCTGTGACATTTTGTTATAGAAGTCTGAACACACTAAGACAGGTACCTTGGAGCACACATGAGCTACAGAGATGAATTAAGATGTAAGTAAACCAAGCAATTATAGTTCATTCTAAGAACCACATTTCAAGTTACATTAGGTTAAAAATTGAACAAAATCCCACTTTACATTCTTAATCCTAGTGAAACATCCTCATAGGTATCTTTC
Organism: Mellivora capensis; assembly: GCA_004024625.1. Classification (NCBI taxonomy): domain Eukaryota; kingdom Metazoa; phylum Chordata; class Mammalia; order Carnivora; family Mustelidae; genus Mellivora; species Mellivora capensis. The sequence goes on along the minus strand of PISX010022268.1, from coordinate 7,795 downwards.
TCTTCTTAGGCAGAAAAATAGAAGCTAAAATGAGGAAATAATAACTAATAATACAGCATGATTGAAAAACATTTGTCTTAGGGAGACAAGAACATTGCATATGTTTGTTACATAGCTTAAGTTCTCAGGACTACTAGTCAGAATTATTTTCTCCTGTATATCTTCAGGGCAAATGCTAACTAACCCATAATATTTGAAACTGGCAAATCAAATTTGCTTAGGAAATTTCAAATTACAAACTTTTTGATCCACTTTTTCTTCTATCAACCACATATATTTGAGCTTCATTTTTTGTTAGTATCAAAATCTATTGATGCACAAGATAAATATTGACCTGACCTTGTCTTCACCTCAGTTTATATCTACTTCTTAAGTCAATAAATCTAGAAACTGATCTGACAGCAGTCAATATTAGTTTAAAATTCTTAAAATAGCAGCTTTGCTATAAGGTAATAATTCAGTATTTTATAGATTCTGCCTCAAAGAAGTGAAAAGGCAATGTAACTTACCAGTGTGCTACATAAAGCTATTTCTGTGTCACTTGGTTTCAAATGCAAGAACCTCATTCAAGCCAAAGAACATCTCTATTTTAATGCCTATATAACTTCTAATCTCTGACCCAAAGTATTTGAAATACTTTATCCCACTTGCTGGTGGCAATTGAATACTAGTGTCTTGCTTTGATTCTAATTATAATTAAGCTTCGTAATTATTCTTCAAATGACTGATGCTTTCTGTTGGGCTCAGTTCCCTTTGGACTGAATTTTACCTGGAGGTGTAATAAATATAGTCAACAGCCATACTGGACTTTGGAAGTTAAAGGCAATAATACATTTGTTACCTCATTAATCAGCTTGTTTTTATCTTTTCAAAGTCTAGGAGAAATAAAACCATGGGTTAAGATTTGCATATATTTATACTATAGATAAAGGAGGTAAGCTTAGGGGCCTGGTCGTAACCAAAGCAATGTATTCTACAATTTATTACCTTTTTTTTTTTTTTTTTTTTTTTTTTTTTTTTTTTTTAAGGCCACGGCACTCATCTTTTACTTATGCTATTTCCCAGTGCTTTGGGGGATGGATGACATACTCATATTTCAGAATTCCATAATGAAATCTCCCAAAATGCATTTAAAGAAAAGTTAACTTTAATTTTCCATGAAAGTAACAAATAAGGAAATTTCATTTTGGAAATAGCCTATATCCAGTTATGTTCTAAGAAAGAGGTTGAAATGATATTAAAATGTACTTAATCAGACAATCATTTAGAGCTTGCATTTAAATGCATGGGAATAAATGACGGGATCAAAACAAAAAATGTGTTCTCCTTTGTAGAACTTTCCAATGTGTAATGTGAAACAAAAGTTAATCTTATTCTTTGTGAATGGTCATCTAACTAGAGGAAAATCATGGACATTGGCCAAAGCATGCATGGGAGATACAAATGCTTCAGAAGATACTGACATCACAGTATTGAAATCACATCAGAAAACCTTGTGAGTGCAGACTTAACAACCCCTCCAGTAAGTTTTAGTTTGAGGGTAAGTATCCTAACTTGTTTATATTACGATTTTACATGTATGTAACATACTTTGCATATATGTGGTTCTGCAATTCAGTTACTGTGACAAGCTCATGCAAATGATTTTTATTCCATGTATATTTAGAAGAGACTTAGTAAATACAGCAACCAACTATAAGTCTTGATCATGACATGACATGATTTGCCACATAATACGATTAGAGCCAGGGTCATCAAGAAAAGTCTCGTGGGTAATTAGAATGATAAGGTTAGTATTATTATTTCATTTATTAACTTTTAATTCCACTGTTCTTACAAGTTGCTATTTCGTTTTATCCTATACTGTTTCTTATAATCTTTTCCAGCTCTGTAATTGTGTGTTTATCCTGAATTTAGCATTATAAAAATATTAATACCTAATTGAAAAGAGAATTTCAACAAAGTGTTTTGAAATTATCAGTTATATAACTGTTTTGAATTGCATTTTGGTCAGTTTTGACAGTAATACAAAAAGTAAGAAAAAAATCCTAACCCCTATCCAAAGGATTTAAAAAGAATAAAAGTTCAAGGGAACTCTTCATGTAATTATTCAGCTCCCTCTCTTCTCATATCTAAGAAACTGAAAATGGTTAGAGAGAGACCATTATTTCCAGAGAACTGGCATTTGAAATTCAACAAAATGTATTCTCCCCTTACCTAGAATTCTTTATATTTTTTGTACTTAGTTTTGGTTAACAGAGTGCTGCTTACAGTATCTCTCATTTGTGTAAGTGAAAAATAACTATGTTTTTATTACTTAAAATATTACAAAAAGGGACAATATGCTAAAAATATGCAGTGAACAAATATCATCTGTACAGACTGGAAGAGAACCTTCATAAATTAACCTTATTAGTGCATTACTGTAAGCGAATGCCAAAAAAGCTCCTAATTTGCATTAAGATAGATTTTTCAGGTTGGCTGCATGATTTAATTAAAGAAAAGATTAAGAATCATTAAACAAGCTGCTCTACCTTGCAATAACAGAATTCATATCTGATTCAGGTTAACGAAAACACAGATGGTGATTCAGTAACTGTTGAGTTGCTGTAACAGAATGAAAATGATCCCATTAGTTCTCTGTAAATGTGAGGGAATTTGGAAATTAGTATGCAGATACATTGTATGGTGCTAGACAGCTTGGTCTGCTCGGATCATCGCTGATTATACTTTGTTTGGGTTGGCAACACTGAACTTAATAAATGAAAAAATGTTCCAGTATACCACAGTTGGAAACTGTTCAAGGTTGAAATAGGTGTGCAGGCTTTCAAAAGGAGAGAGTTAAGTAAACAAATGTCAATCAAGTCAGAGCTGGCAACTTTTTTTTTTTTTCCTTAAAAGAATATGTCTGTTCTTGAGAAGCAAGTGTCATAAAAATGGAAACCCTTTACTGAATACATATGTCTGTGTGGTATTTATTATCACAAAAGTATTTTAAATGCATAGTATCACTTTTGGAGAGATGTACAAGCGTTTTAATAGCTTTTTTCTGGCAGAAATAGAAAAATTCAGTCACTATGAGGATTATTTGTCACAAAAAGAAATCAATATAATTCTGATGGAAAATGTTATGACAGGATAAAAAAAGTGTAAGTATAATGGCTATTGAAAGTTTAAAGGTGTCAATAAGGACCACAAAGTAATCCTCAAGGAGCCTTCTGGGAAAGAACAACTTAAACAAGTAGCATAGTCAATCACAGCAGCTGACAGCAATAGGCATTGCCTTCAAGAGCTCAACTACACACACAGCTTCCATTTTTAACACCTGGTTCATGCGATCAGTCTGGGTGCTCAGTGTCTGACCCTTTGAAACAAATCTCAGTGACAGTGCAAAAGCCCATTTGGGCACAGTCTTCAAGTCGAAATATCCTATTCTGCAAACTTGTTACAATAAAAATGGAGGTGCGAGGTTCTAGGTTAAAATCTTCCCAGAGTATTGAACTGCACCCAAAACTTTACATACATATGCAAATCATCTTAAAACATTAAAAAATGACATCAAATAGTAATGGACATTCCACACTTTTAATGTGATAATACCAATCTTACAGACATGACCCCCTTTTCAGAATTAGCACAGGGATTTTCTTTGTCCATTACTATTTATTTTATTAAACTTCTAAAGAGATTTATATTGCTACTTTTTTTTCTAAAAATTAGAACTTGTACTATGATACATTGTAGACTATAACACTTGCCAGTATTCAAAAGTATGCATATTATAAACATGAGTGTCCTAGTTACAAGTGACATCCCCTTTTGTCTCCCCAAGTTATAAGCCCTTTGTATGGCTTTCAAACTAGAGCTATAAAAAAATCATACTAAAAAGAAATGCTACAAAATACTTCCCACGCAATGCAGATACAAACTCAGTATCTATGCTTATAAAGGCCTTGATACACCTCCATTCCTTTCAATGACAACTTTACCTGCTTGGTATTAAAAAAAGAATCCTGTTATTTATAATTTCCCCACAGAATCTATACATACTTAATATGCAATGCATCAAGACAGACACTGAGTATATGAATTGTACATGCAATGTACAGTACTATTAAGTTGAGATGCTTAGGAAAAAACTGATCAAGTAGCTATTTGCCTCTACATTATAGTATTGTCATTGTTACAGATCTAACATACAGTGATCTTTTTAGAAACATTTACACATGATTATCTGAAGATTGGAAGTCAGTCTCCTACAATGTTCAATAAAGATTTCAAGTAGACTTTTTTCCCTTTTTTCCTTGTATAATGCCAGTTTTATTTCCCTGTCTGAATATTCTGTAGAAAGATTAGATTTTGAAAAGCTGATACATGGCAATTTCTAAAATGCTAAAATGACTTAACTCGTTTCCTTTAAAACAAGAACCTATACTGTTGCAAATTGGTAGTTAAATTGTTAACCTGTTTATAGGTGTTGCAGTATTAGCACTACAGTAACTTGGGGGAAAGTTGATCTACATATATAAAATAAGAACTAAGCAGGCTTATTTTCTAAAAAGCTTCACCCTATGGGCACCTGGGTGGCTCAGTCAGCTAAGCATTTGCATTCAGCTCATGTCATGGTCATGGGGTCCTGGAATCTAGTCCCATGTCAGGCTTCCTGCTCTGGGGTGGTAGTCTGCTACTCTGCCCCTTGCCTGACTCATGCACATTCTCTCTCTTACTCACTCAAATAAATAAAATCTTTAAATAAGTATAAAAAATTTCATCCTAGGATTCTTTCTAATAAAAAAGTTAATTCCTGGTGGCTGTAATTTATTTACTTTACAGAAGTAAACATTCCCATATGCCAAAGTTGAGTAAATATATAGTATAAATCAAATTTTACAAATCATTTTTCTTAAAAGGCCATTAAAATTAAAATTTAAATATCAAATCTGTGAAAAAGAGTGAGACTTAATTTTGCCTTTAGTTGATGTGCATTTACTCACCATTTAAGTCAACATTTTTAAAATTCTCTCCTTTATTCCACAAGGTACATTCACAAACTTTAGTGGTGCTTCTGTTACTGCTTTCATTTCACCAATTATCAACCTGAAATTTAATCAAAAGTTTTCATGCTAAGCAAGATTTGAACATGGCACTTCTGCTACCAAATTCTGTTATCTTCCCTTCACTAAATGTTAACCCTAACTAATGTAGTAATTGTAACCTTGGCTCTACTCTTGACTCTCTGGAGCCATTTAGTTGTAAATGATGCAGGTAAGGGGCATTTCTGTATTTAATTTGTACTGTGCCGAATTGATTTCAACTTGTTGATATATTGCCTTGGAAAGTGTCCTGTAACTGGTTTCTCCCATGTGTGGTCTATTTTCCCAACAAGGTACAATAGATCTAAGTACTGATCTTGGTCACCACTGTGTTCAAGATGAAGAGTAAATGCCTCTGGCACAAGCATCAAAATCCATATATGACAGGAATCAAAGTTTCCATTGGAGAGAGGCCTTATTCACAACCAATAAAGTAAGGAATATATTCATTTATCAATTCCTAATGGAACCAGTTGTTTCCATTAGATGGTGCGAAGAATTTCTGGAGAGAAAGCAAGACTCTGTTCAGAGAAAAGAAGGCCCTGAGCTACTAATTATTCAGCAGCCAAGTTAATCTGCCTACCTGCCCTGGAAGAAACTCTATTCTTGTTCTGTCCAGAGTAGAGCCACTGTTCTGCTTAAGACTGTTCTGCTCTTAAATAGAAGGAATTTCATCTACCACAGAGGCAAAGTCTAAAAAAATTAGTGGATGGAGGAGAAAAAGTGTCAAATTACAAATTGCACTATCCACATGAGGAATAAAAGCAGAGGAAGGGAAGGAGCTTAATGGAGAAGGAGGAGGAATGAGAAAGAAGGGATATGGAGGGGAAGGAAAGGAGAAAAGGGGGAGAGGTGGGAAGGAAGAGGGGAGGAGGAGGAAGGAAGAAATCACAGTGCAAACAAAAAGTGATTCATTAAATTAAAAAAAAAAAAAAAAAGCCTCCGAAAGAGGATGTGTGAACAGGTTGTGAGAGGGCAAATGGGAAAACCCTGGTGCTCCATATGCCAAACCCACTTTGTCAGGAATGCAAAATTTATTCTTCCCCTTTCCCCAGCCAACATCCCACCCCATTCCTCTATCTTCCCATGGAAACACATGGGCTTAAATGTCGATACTCCTTCCCTGACAGGGTTCTCATGTACTCCCCAGCCCACAGCTCCACCTTTGTAAACAAGGTGTGAGAACATGGTCATGAGGTTAGCACCATCATCTAACAGACTACCAAGGGCAATGAAATAAACAGCAATAATCCCTACAGGCAGACTAGAAGTATATCAGAGATCTCTGCGAAACCCGTGAATGTCTATTAACAAAATTAACAAATCTGCTACTTTGGTTGTATAGGTCATCTTATATTAAACTATAAGTTCCTCAGAGGTCAAGAAAGGATATGGATGTGTAAAAAAACAAATCTAGCAAATGTAAATGTAAATTATTGTCTTCATGCATATATTTAGGTTACTTTATATTGCATGCATATATTTAGGTAAAATCCCAAAGGACCAGAGCTTCAACAGTTCTATTCCCTGATGCTTTATACATAATTCTACACACTTACTGATCAATAGCCCCTGGCCACCACACTCCCTTCAAAATAGACAACACCACAGAATCCACAGAAGTGATTCCTCAGTGAAGTCTCCCAGCCTAATGTTGTGCTGCCTGCATTGTCATATATGCTGGTTAGGTTACGTAAATGTGACATCAAAATGAAAGCAAATGAATATTAAAGACTATGGAATTTGGCATACTATCTATAAGATACTGTTGTAATAAAATACATAAAATATTAAGCATTCAATACATATTAGCTTCTCTTTTTAGCCTGCTTTGCATTTGCCATTCTCTTTAGCCTGCTTTGTATCTGGAGAAAACAGAAGTGAATTTAAGTGGTACACAACTATTTTGAAAGATTCCGAAATCTGCATCAGTCATTTTCTGGGATGGAATTGGATTCATTTTTCATGAACACTGAGTAATTCCATTCAAACCATTAGTTTCATTATTTGGTTCTCCTTACTACACATCATGGCACTAAATACTATGGAACATAAAAATAAAATTGGAGAAATTAGAAAAATACTTCCAGGAGACATTGTTTGAACTGCGGAATAACTGTTGAAACTGTTATACATCTAAGTAAAGAACTAGCAACTTCCAGTGACAGCTCTACTTAATATAAAATACAACTTTATGTATGTCCTAAAGATTTACAGCGCCTTTGGCAATATGATTGTACTTTCACATAAGATGTCTCCCTACCATTGTAAGGTGCTTTAAGGGTAGGTTAATTTATCCTAATACGTAATGGAGAATGTTATAGAAATTGATAGATTTAGAAAAATATTGAGAGAAGTGAATTAAGCTGTACAGCACCCTTTCACATACTCTAAAGCACAGCTCTTGGTCCATAGCAGGTACTTACTAAAAATGTATTGGTTGATTAAACTACTGCTCATGCTTTAAAACTTCTAAATGGGACTAATATTAAGAAAATATCTAGGGGCACCTGGGTGGCTCAGTGGGTTAAAGCCTCTGCCTTCGGCTCAGGTCATGATCCCAGGGTCCTAGGATTGAGCCCCACATCGAGCTCTCTGCTCAGTGAGAAGCTTGCTTTTCCCTCTTTTTCTACCTGCCTCTCTGCCTACTTGTGATCTCTGTCAAATAAATAAATAAATAAAATCTTTAAATAAAAATCTAA
>PISX010022267.1:0-32096 GCA_004024625.1 Mellivora capensis | reverse complement strand
TCAATTTTGGGAGTTTATATTTTTCTAGGAATGCATCCATTTCCTCTAGGTTGCTTAACTTATTGGCATATAACTGTTGATAATAGCTTCTGATGATTGTTTCTACTTCCTTGGTGTTAGTTGTAATCTCTCCCTTTTCATTCATAATTTTATTAATTTGAGCTTTCTCTCTTTTCTTTTGGATTAGTGTGGCCAATGGACTCTGAAAAATAACTTGAGGTTTTTGAAGGGGCGGGGGGGTGGGAGGTTGCGGGAGCCTGGTGGTGGGTATTGTGGAGGGCACGCATTGCATGGAGCACTGGGTGTGGTGTAAAACTATGTATGAATTCTGTTACGCTGAAAAGAAATTTAAAAAAAATTAAAAAAAAAAAAAAAAAAGAGTGACCAGAGGGGGCGCCTGGGTGGCTCAGTGGGTTAAGCCTTTGCCTTCAGCTCAGGTCATGATCCTCGGGTCCTGGGATTGAGCCCCGCATTGGGCTCTCTGCTCAGCGGGAAGCCTGTTCCCCACCCCCCACCTGCCTCTCTGCCTACTTGTGATCTTTCTCTGTCAAATGAATAAATAAAAGTTTTAAAAAATTAAAAAAAAAAAAAAAGAGTGACCAGAAAAGCTCTGTTCTTTAAGTCTTCAGCTTATGACGCATACTTTCTTTGGCCTTGGCATGCTCCTCCGGAGATTTTCTATCTCATTATGAAGTTGTCTGCTCTCATTTTGGAATCCTTCCTTTAGTAGCTGGGCCTGTTCCTAAAAAGGGAAAAATGGAGATTGAGTATATCAGGTTTCCACATTCATAGATTTTTAAAAAATATTTCATTTCTTTTGACATTTTCTCTACATTTACTTTTCATTAGTTTCTCTTGGGCATCCTGTGATTACATCTATGATTACATTTCCACTGAGTGGTAAAGACAGTTCAGATATCTTACCTAGCTCTGTGACCCTATAAAAGTTATTGGAACTTTTCTGAACTTCTGTCTCTTTTCCCAAGTAATAGAGGCATGGTATTCTTTATATAGTATTAAGCAAGAGATACAAATAAGTGATTTTTCAGAAAGCCTAGCAGATAGCAGCCACCACTGATTGAAGGATGTACAGATAAAGGACTGGATGAGACCTAATGCAAATAAAATCTTTTAATAACCAGGCAGAGGCAGGAGCCAGGTCAGACAAGAAGACAGAAATTGAAAAGTACAAGTGGTGCAAGGACCTTCTTCTGGGTGTCATGTTCTCACCGCTACACTAAGATATGATCAGGAACAGTGGAGAGGAAGAGAAAAACAGAAATCTCAAGGTAATATAATTAAATACCCGAAGTTTACAAGCTAGAGTTCTCTCTTGTTCTTGCAGCAACTGGATTCTATCCTTCTCCATCTTCTCAGTTAATTGTTTCACATGTTCCTGATAGCTCCTCTCTTTCTGTTCCATCATCTGCTGATTCTTTTTTTGCATTTCCTCCAGTGCTTTTGTTGCAGCCTGTGCAGATTCAGCTTTCACACGTTCCACTGTGAGGAGGAAAAAGAAGAAAAATGTATGTGAGAAAGCATGTTGTCCCTTCTTTCCCTGCACACTTACCTGTTCTTATTGCTGCTCACTGCATATGCCCTACTCAGAAATGACCTCAGCAAGTGAAGGGCATCTTTGTTCTTTTTGCCCAAGTGTAAGGATCACAGGCTTGCCCAGCCAAATTATTGAAACTTCGAGAGCTCTAGAGGCTCTCTAGTGTCTGGACTGGCTCCTCACCTTCGACCTCCTTTTCCTTTTCCGTGAGAGTCTGGTCCGTCTGCAGAATGGCATCGGTCATAGATTCTTTGGACCTCAAGTATTCCTGAAGAACCTCTTGAGCCTTAGGACCCAGAGAACATGGACTTAGTAATAGGAAATGGCTAGAAACGCTTGTTCCTGATTGTCTTCCTACCATCTTTTCCTCTAGGAATAGCTCCTCTGGGCCCTGGTGTGGCTGCTGGTCAGGATTCCTTGCCACAGGTATGGGCACTTGCTCCAGGCTGGCCAATCATGGCACCCTACTAAGCAGAATCCTTTATAGGAGACTGATAGAGACACTGGGGAAAAGAGATTCTTTGTTCTTTCAGACTAAGGGCTCTAGTATTGGAGTTATTGGTGCTGTGGTATCCTTTTGAGTGAGTTACTAAAAAAGGAAGCCATCATGGAGAAAGCAGATCAAAGGAAAGGCAGAGGGAGAAGGAAAGACAGAAGTGTGGGGTTGAGGAGAGTAAAAACAGAGAGACAGATGATGGCATTACTTGAAATCTTGAATCTAGCTGTCCTTGAAGCCAGTTTGTAGCCTAAACTGATGAATTACCATTTTTGTTTAGTGACCATTACTGGGTTTCTGTCCCTTACAGCATAAAGACCCAGCTATAATAATGAATCACAGTAACAACTTGGTGGTTAATCTGAAAATCTAATTAATAACTCAGTTATTAATTGAGTGCACTCTTTTGGATAAGCACATAGGACATATGTGGTATAATAGGCTCCCTGTACGTGTTTATCAAATGAAAGCATGAATGCTGTTGTTCTTCCAACGTGTGCAATTACACTTGGTTATGCTGGTCTTCCAAGGAGGAATGTCATCAGCTTTCAGAATCAGCAGATAAATCTTGGTTACCTGTATCCCCTTCCCAGGTTTCTGAAGGTACTCTCTCTTTAGCTCTTGCATCTTCTGGATAAAGAGACGATATCCTCCTGGTTTAGAATAAACCCCCTGCTTCATACCTTCTTCTAGAGGACTGAAAATATCCTTAAGTAAATCTGAGCAACGATCTGTTGATGCTTGCTGATTCTGTTTACAAAAGTCATTTCGCTTCTTTTCTAGTTGGGCCTTTAATTTAAAAATGAGAAGTAAAAAGAATAACAGGGAAAAGATGTTAGCTTGATCTTGGAGATTTTGGAAAGGCATCTCAAGAACAAGTCTATGACCCTAGAAAAAGTTATAGGCACTTCAACAGGATCATATCCTTCTTCTTGCTCCTGACTCTTACATATCCTTCTTCTTGCTCCTGACTACTTTTTCCTTGGAGGTGAAGTTCAGAGGAGAGATTGCTGGCTTTTTTGGGCTACACCTTTAAGAGGTAGACTTCTGCTTGTCAAGTTAGACCAGTGATAACATAGAACAAATGTGGCTCAATATAAGCCTGCATATGATAATCAGGACTACAATTTTCTTTGCCTTTGACTAGGATATCAAACCATCTGATAACAGTGGACATTTGAATAGAAGCTCTGATTGTTACCTATAAACATTTAGTTAAATTTTGAGGAAGATTATTATTCATGAAAGAAAATTGTTTTAAAACTTTGAGTTTATCATAACAAACTTTGTTCTTCTTTTTATGATAGTAACAAATAGTGGTTATCACCATTCTAAAGTCTAGTAGACATTCCCTCTCTCAAAATAAATGCCCATTTCATTTTCTGGTAATATCTTGTTTTCCAAGCCCTAATCCATATAAACTTGAGAAAAAATTACCCCTAAGTCCTTTTGAAATAAATGGTCTACATCTTTGAAGGAACTATTCATGAAGAGTTCGATGGCCTCTTTCTCACACGCCTGGTGCAGGTCCAGCAGCTCCTGGAGGGTTTCTGTGGGCAGCTGCACCCTCTGGCTCATTTCCTGGTCATAGTGGGCAATGGCCTTTTGCACTGCAGCTGCATTCTCAATCTGGGCCAAGGCCAGGACTGCATTCTCCATGCAGGGCAGATCCCCACTACTGATGGCATTGACATAGGTCAACACCAGGTTCTCTAGACCTATAAATCGAGAACAAATGAGAATACTTGTTACTGGTGGGATGAGGAAACATTCTATTCTGTGTAATTCTGATCACATCTATTACTACTCATTTGCCTCACAGCATCAACGTCCTCAGGAAGCTTGCTTCCTTCCAACATCCAGCTGGAAGCTTCCTGGAAATGCAGATTCTCAGCCTTTGCCCCAGATCAACTTAATTAGACCCTCCTCTCTGGCAAGAGGCCCAGGTGATATGTATACACATGAAAGGTCAAGTATCTCTATTATAGATAACATATGCCCATGTTTTTTGAGTGTTTGCATCCACTTTACCCCCCAAGCATCATTAGGACAGGAACCATACCTCTCTCATTTAAGTCTCTGTCATCAGTCCTGGTCTGTGGTAAGCATTTGATCAATGTTGTAGAACAAATCAAAAGAAGTTTTGTTTGTTCTAGCATAGTGTTATCCAAGAGAAATTTCTGGACGATGGAAGTGTTTTATGTGTATTGTACAGTATGGTATCCAACTGCTAGCCCCATGTAGGTATGTATGGGCCTTTGAAATACCGCTGTGTAATTGGAATTTTAAGTTTTCCTTAATTTTAATTAATTTACACTTAAATTGAGAGAGCTACACTTGTATAGTGGCTACCATATTGGGCAATGCAGGTCCAATTAACTAGGGTAAATTTAAGAAATAGAGCTTTTTCTCCTTTGGCCTCTCCCATCTTTTCTCACCCAAGGCAATTTGGCTAGTAAAATCTATTAGAAATGTTGGTGTCATCTAGAATTTAAATGGTAATAACAGTAGGATTTGCATTTTTCAAAGCTGAAACTGTGTGGATATAATTCTACCCTCCTTTAGTCTTAACAATGAAAGAAAAAGACTAGGAAGAGGACTCACGAGGTCCATTGACTTTAATGCCTCCTGTAAGAGTTTTAGTTTTGGAATTGCTAAAGATGTAGGAACAGAAGACTGCAGCTTGTTGCACAAATTCAGAATCCAGCTCATTATCATGCAATGTCTCAAGCTGGCCTAGCTTCTTCCTGTGAGTGGGTCGATCAAAGATAAAGCATTTCTTCTTTGGGAAAAACTTCCGGATACAGAGACGGGGCAGATTAAAATTTTGGTCACTTTCAGTGGTACCTGCAGGAAGATAAAAAAGGAATTTCCCAAATATAGAGGCTTGCAAACCTTTTTCTGTGAAGAGCCAAACAGTAAATATTTTAGGCTTTTCAAGACAGGTGGTCTCTTTTCCAAGTACACACCTGCTGTTGCAGCATGAAAGCAGCCATAAACAATCTAACAATGAATGGCTATAGCATTATTCCAATAAAACCTTATGTACAAAGATAGCTGGCAGGCTGGATTGGCCATAATTTGCCAACCCTTGGACTAGAACACTGTTCAGTCTTTAATCTATTTTCTTCCAATCAAGGCCAATTCTATTCCATATTCCTCAGCTAGTTGCAAGCCCTAAGCAAGGAAATAAATCAATCTAATAATAGCACAGGAAAAGATGAAAGAAAAATAAATTATTTTTAGAAAAGAGGAGACTATAATTTAAAATTAAATTTACTAATTTGTGTATCAAATAAGCAATAATTCTTAGTTATAGCTAGCTAAGAATGAATAGAAAACTATAAATGAAGAAAACTGTAAATGGAATGCTGAACATAATAGTTTCTTGTGTTTTGTTATCTCCTTTTAATGATAAATCCCTGCCTTTCACCTCGTTTAAGCTTGAGTGAATTCTCCAGGTACTCATCTGCTGTGATGGGTAGTCCATTTACTTCCAAATCTAAGGAAAAATCCCTCAGTGTCCAAACAAAATCTGGAAAGAAGCTCATAAAGTCAGCTGAATCTTCAATCCCATTGGCATTAGGGGAGGATTTTGACCTGATTCGATCTGACAGCTCTGTCACATAGCTGAGTAGCAAACTAAGGAAAACTAGCAGAAAAGAACAGTGTCCTCCATCTCATATTAGTTCCATATATTTAAAACCTTCATTTCACCCTTGTTTTAACCCGTGTCAATTCTTCAATGGGTACATTGGATCTTTCCCTTACCCTTGAATTATTTCTTATGTCTTCTCTTTTTGTGCTTGATTCACCAGGATTCACAGCAAGCAGATGGTTTTTAACTAGGTCTCCCCTCCTACTTTGGTGCTATTTTGAACAGCAAAAAGGATACTGTAGTTGGTCCATGGCCTGCTGGTTGATGGTTCCCATGCTGTTGTACACAAAGGTGCTGCTCAGGAGTATTGCTAGGGCAAAGATCCAGGAGTCATTCTGGTTATTACCCTGGAAATCAGAACACATTTCGACTGAGATGCTGAGATTATATTTCATTCTCCTGGTACTTTGCAGATCAGCAGCAGTAAAAGGATGCTCATTTAATTAGAGGGTCATTGTGTTTGTTTGTTTGTTTTAGTTTCGTTTCGTTTAGTTTTGTTTGGTTTGGTTAATGACCTATATGAGAAAACCAAATCCAAACAAATGTGTTAGTGGGACTTCCATTTTGAGTCATTTTATAATTAGTATTTTTAGTTTACATTGATTCTCACTAGGTCCTCTTATGATCATTGACAGGTAATTACAAAACAAATAATCAAGATTGGTGGGCATGCTAGGCTTTAAATATAACTTAAGTTTAAAGTTTTCTTTTTATAGCAAACAACTTATATAAGAGTAATAATATGTGTAGCTACTTTACTGAGCAATTATTAGGCACTTAACATTTTCCATTACTTACCTTATTCAAAACAATACTATGAGGCAAATATCGATCTATATTTAGGCAAAAATCTGCTTTACAGATTTAGAGAGCTGAGGTTAAAATAGGTCAAATAACTTGCCAAGGCCACTGAGTTAGTGATAGGGCTCATATTTACATAAGGGTATGGGACTTCAGAATCTAAATTCTTTTGTGTTTTTTTTTTTTAATTTTATTTATTTATTTGAGAGAGAGCAAGAGTGAGAGAGATCACAGAGGGAGTGGAAGGGAGAGAAGCAGACTTGCTACTGAGCAGGCAGCCTGATGTGGGGCTTGATCCCAGGACCCCTGGATCATGACCTGAGCCAAAGGTAGACTTTGAGCCACTTGAGCCAACTGAGCCACCCAAGCGCCCCAGAACCCAAATTCTAACTAAAGTTCTCTGCAGGATTGAACTCATGACATTGATTTTATTTGTACTACTTTTATGTATCTGGGTTAACTGACTTAGCATATAGGTTGTTGTTAATAATTAGAATACTACCCACTGACTACTATGACTTTCTCGGATTCTGCCTTCTGAATGTTTTTCTGACCTCTGGTTGCTAAACTTGGTCTCAGGGCACATAAACAGAAATGAGAAAAACATATTTAAATGAAAGCCCTTGTTTAAAAAAAATAAATACTGTAGAGAATATTTTTAGATTCTTATGCCAAAATGAAATCCTTAATCCTTACCTTCTCTACATCTCCCAGGCCCTCAGTGTCCAGAAGAACTAAGGTGTGGTTTGGCTTCTTGGGATGAGGCACACACCACATCCAGATTCCTTTTGTATGGGACTGCACTGTGGAGCCCAGAGAAAAGCCTATGAAGGGGAGTGGGGATAAGAGGGGGTAGAGTTTTAATAGCGGATGGATCTAGAAGTCCTACAATGCAACACAAAAAACAACCCTGATTAAAAAACGAGCAAAGCCCAGGAATAAATCCCACTTGGTTGTGGTGAATAGTCCTAAGAGATGCTGAACTCTAGGAAACAAACTGAGGGTTGTTAGAGGGTAGGGGCAAAAAATAAATGAGTGATGGGTACTAAAGAAGACACTTGATGTAATGAGCACTGGGTGTTATATGCAACTGATGAATCACTAAATTCTACCTCCGAAAGTGATAAAAATTTCTTTTCTAAATGAACACAGGACTTGAATAAACATTTCTCCAAAGGAAATATACAAATGACGAGTAAACAAATGAAAAGATGCTCAACATCATTACTCATTAGGGAAATAACAAATCAAAACCACAATGAGATACTACTTCACACTCATTAAGGATGGTCACTATCAAAAAACCAGGAAGTTGTAAGTATTGGCGAGGATGTGGGGAATATAGAAACCTTGTGTTTTTCTGGTGGGAATGCAAAATGGTGCAGTTACTTTGGAAAACAATATGATGATTTCTTAAAAAATTAAACATAGAATTACCATATGATTCAGCAATCCCATTTCTGGGTATTACCCCTCCAAAGTGAAAATAGGCACTTGAACAGATATTTGTACCCTCATGTTTTTAGTGGCATTATTCACTATAGCCAAAAATGGAAGCAACCCAAGGATGCTTCAACAGATGAATGGAGAAACAAATTGGTATGCCCATAGAGTTGTTCAGCCATAAAAAGAAAGAGAATTCTGACACATGGTACAACATTGATGAACTTTGAAGACATTATGCTAAGTGAAATAAGCAAATTACAAGAGGAGAAATAATGTCTGATTCCTCTTAAATAAGATTCCTAGAGCAAGTGTCATAGAGACAGAATATAAAACGGTAGCCTCCAAGGGGTGGGAAGTTATTGTTTAATGGGTACAGAGTTTCTGCTGGGGAAGATGAAAAAGTGATGATGACAAATGGTGGCAATGGTTGCATAACAGTGTGAACTTAACTTAATGTCACAGAACTCTATGTACACTTAAAAATTGTTACAATGGTAAATTTTATGTTATGTTTATTTCACAACAGTTAAAAAAAAACAGCCAATACAGACCTAAACATTTCACTTAATAATCAGTGGAAAGTTGCTTTTACTGTGTGAACATTTCAGCAAATGTCTTGTAGTTTATTATGTTGTACACTATTATTTTTATTACTGCATTATTAGTCTTTCTAGGAAGAGAACAATTTATGCTTTTAAAAGGGGATACTAAGGCAAAGTGGGAAGTGAGATGAACTGCCTTTTACACACCATAGTGAAGATAAGAGCATAACTGTGGGCTGAAAGGTAACTTTCAATATTCTTCTGCATCTCTGACTTCCTCTTCTTGCATCATTGCACTCAATGCTGGCAGTGGGTGGACAGAAAGGACTTGGCAGAGCTTTGTTGGTGCCACTCACCCTTGTTCTTCCCAGCCAGCTTGTTCATCAGGTAGGATTTGCCTGTGCGGTAGAGGCCCACAATAGCTACCACAACAAGAGGATTCTTATGGGCTGACAGGATCTTCAGAGCTTCCTCATTAGCCACCAGTTGCTCTCCAGTGTTCTCAATGAGGCACATGGGGGCTGGCATCACCATCTCTGAGGCCATGTTCAGAGTGTTCCTTAGTCTGCAAGAGAAGAGATGGCATGAAATAAAATTTCCAGTATAAGTGGATCAAATAATTCACCAGGTTATTTTACATTCAGAAGGTAGAGTCCTCAAATGTCCAAAAGTTTGATGTCAGCATTGAGATAGATGAGGGTAATACCTGTATCATTTTAGGAAGTGGCAGAAGTATTGTCAAAGTAGTCCATTGAAAAAGTACTGGCATGACAGTATCTTAGGAACACTCAGCCTCCCTCATAAAAAAATTGTTGACTTAGTTCACTACCAAAAACTTTTTTTTGGATTTGCATTAAAAATTTTAGAGTAAACTTTAAATGTAAAATAGAATAGAATTTAGAGAGATTTATTTTACATCCTGGTTATACGTAAAAAATTCAATGTTGATTTATTCATTACTTCTTACTGCGAATAAAGACTTTCATACATCATTTCATGTATACCCTTTGAACAGTTCCCAGAGATTTTAAGTATTTTTCCCCCATAGTTATTCTTATTTTGCTGTAATGATGGTCCACAGAGCTGCTCACATTGCCATTCCAAAAGTGGAACCAATATAATTTATTTTTGCAAATTTTATAAAAACATATGCCCATGTGAGGCACATGACTAGAGACCCATTCAAAGCCTTGGTGTGGGCTTGTATAAGCAAGGGGCCTCTAAACTTAAACTTCATTACCTTCACAAGTAAATTAGCCTCCAGCTACATGAGAGCACAAGTGCACAACTGGAAATACTTAATGTGGCTAAAAATTATGTGTATAGGCATATACATATATACACATAAATATACATATATACATATGTGTGTGTATACACACACACACACACACACACACACACACACAAGTAAGGGAACAAAAGACTGAAACAAGGATTAAATGATCAGGAGGCAGAGAAGCCTGGAGAGATTGCAGAATAGGAGGATCCTAAGCTCACCTCATCCCATGGACATACCTAGTAACAGCTACATTAGTGTAATTACCCAAAAATGAACCAAGACTGGTAGAGAAGACTGTCAAAAGTTAATCGCAGAGATGAGACCATATCGAAAATAATAGCAAGGGTAAAGTCTGGTTGGAAATGAAACTAACATGCAAGACTAACCACAAGCAGGAGGAATACCACAAGTACAGAGAATGCAGAGGAAGAGACCTCAAACCATTCACCCCAGACATGGGGGATCTGCACTGGGAATACACTACCCATTACATCTGGCTTTGAAAACTAGAGTAGCTTAACTTTTTGAGTTTATATAATCAGTGGTGCTTAACATCAGGAACTTTATTTTTTAAAAGATTTTATTTATTGATTTGAGAGAGAGAGAGAGTATAAACAAGGAGAGAGGCAGAGGGAGAGGGAGAAGCAGATTCCCCGCTGAGCTGAGAGCCCAACATGGGGCTTCATCCCAGGACTTGGAGATCATAACTTGAACTGAATGCAGTTGCTTAGCCATCTGAGCCACCCAGGCACCCCTTAGAGATTTTACTTATTTGTTTGAGAAAGAGAGAAAGCACAAGTCAGGGGATGGGCAGGGGGAGAGGGAAAGCAGACTCTCTGCTGGGCATGGAGACTGACATGGGACTTGATCCCAGGACTCTGGGATCATAACCTGAGCTGAAGGCAGACACATACAGACTAAACCAACCAGGCACCTAACATCAGGCACTTTAAAGGGCTTGGCTCTGAGAGAGCCTGGAGGGTGATGGAAAAGTGAGTCCCCACCCTTAAAGAGCCTGCATAACAAACAACCCCAGTAAGACACAGCACAGAAGCAACAGTTTGAGAGGCAACTGGGGTATATGAGGAGATTTATTTACTAACCTCAGAATGTGCACAGGAGGGGCAAGGATCTTTGGGAGACTTCTCCAAGAACAAAAGAACTGGTGGATGCCATTTCTCTCTCTCAACCCCAGCCTAGATATGCAGACATCTGTGGTAACTAGTGTGAACATTCACCATCTAGTTTCCTAACACCACATACCCTGTTCTCCTGCAGATCCCCCCATCCAACCTACTCCACTCAGGAGGAGTTCCTCCAAAGTGCTTTGGACCGGTCTCATCTTTCAAGTAGCTCTGATAGTTGTCAGCACCACTCCAAAGTGTCTGAAGATAACCACACATGCACCAGTTTAACTGCAGCCTCAATGGTTTGATCTGACTGCTGGTTCTGCCCACCAACAAAAACCTCACAAGTGTCTGCACAGAGATCCCTATAGTTTGGAGTCACTACAACCCCAACAGATAGACTGGGAGTCAGACATTTGGTCTGACTGTAGGTCCTTCCCACCAATGAAAGCCTCTCAGAGGACAATGCAGAAAAAGCACCCTGCAGTTCTGTACAACCCCATTTCTGGCAAATGGGCTCAGGGCAGCCATTTGGTCTGACCTAACTATAAGTGCAAGGCTGCCCCAGACTTGTCCCTGAACAGATAGAGACCAAATCCTGCTCACAACAGGCAAAGAAGGCCATTGCAAAGAACTGAGGCCACTACTTTCAAGATCAGGAGATATAGCTGACTTTGCTAATATATAAAAACAAACACAGAGAGTTAGACAAAATGAGGAGGCAAAGGAATATGTTCCAGATAGAAAGAACAAGACAAAACCACAGTAAAAGCTAAATGAAATGGAGATAAGAAATGTCTGATAGAGAATTCAAAATAATGATGATAAAGATACCTATTGGAGAATGGAGAGTGGAGGATCTCAGTGAGACAAACAAATGGAAAGATATTCCATATTCAATGATTGGGAGAATGGATATTGTTAAAATGTCCATACTACCTAAAGAAATCTACAGATATAATGCAAATTCTATCAAAATACCAATAGCATTTTTTTTTCACAGAACTAGAACAAACAATCCTAAAATTTGCATAGAACTACAAACAGCCAAGGCAATTTTGAGAAAAAAGAACAAAACTGGAGTTATCAGAATCTTGTATTTCAAGATACACTGTAAAGCTCTAGTAATCAAAACAGTATAGTACTGGCACAAAAAGAGACACATAGATCAATAGAATAGACTAGAGAGTCTAGAAATAAACTCGTGCTTTTATGGTCAATTGATCTACAACAAAGGAGGCAAGAATATGCAATGAGAGGGGTGCCTGTGTGGCTCAGTCAATTGAGTGTCCAGCTCTTGATTTTAGTTCAGGTTGTGATCTCAGGGTTGTGGGATTGAGCCCTGCATTGGGCTCCATGCTGAGCATGGAGTCTGCTTGGGATTGTCTCTCTGTCTCTCCCCCTGTTCCTCCCCCAACTCACACACTCTCTTTCTCTTTCTCTTTCTCTCTAAAATAAATACATAAATCTTTAAAAGAAAAAGAATATGCAATGGGAAAAAGTTTCTTCAACAAATGGTATTGAGAAAACAGGACAGTACATGCAAAAGAATGAAACTGGACCATTTTCTTACATCATACACAAAAATAAACTCTAATGGATTAAAGACCTAAATGTGAGATGTGAAAGCACAAAATTCCTAGGAGAAAACATAGGCAATAATTTCTTTGCCATCAGCCTTACAAGCATTTTTCTCCAGAGGCAAGTGAAACAAAAGCACAAATAAACTGCTGGGACTACATCCAAATAAGAAGCTTTTGCATAGTGAAGGAAACCATCAACAAAACAAAAAGTCAACCTACTGAATCAGAGAAGATATTTGCAAATGACATGTCTGATAAGGAGTTAATATCCAAAATATATAATGAACTTACATAATTCAACACCAAAAAACTAATAATCCAATTAAAAATGGGCAGAAGACATGATCAGACATTTTTCCAAAGAAGACATACAGATGGCCAATAGACACATGAAAAGATGCTCATAACATTGCTCATCATCAGGGAAATGCAAATCAAAACCACAATGTGATGTCATATTATACCTGTCAGAATGTTTAAAATCAAAAACTTAAAAAACAAGTTTTGGCGAGGATATGAAGAAAAGATTCCTGGTGCACTGTTGGTGGGAATGCAAACTGATGAAGTCACTGTGGAAAACAGTATGGAGGTTCCTCAAAAATTAAAAATAGAGGGGTGCCTGGGTGGCTCAGTGGGTTAAGCCTCTGCCTTCAGCCCAGGTGATGATCTCAGGGTCCTGGGATCAAGCCCCACATCGGGCTCTCTGCTCAGCAGGGGGCCTGTTTCCCCCTCTCTCTCTGCCTGCTTCTCTGCCTACTTATGGTCTCTCTCTCTGTCAAATAAATAAATAAAAACTTAAAAAAAACCATAGAACTACCATATGATCCAGTAATTCCATTACTGGGTATTTACCCACAGAAAACAAAAATGCTAATTCAAAAAGATATATGGAGCCCCATGTTTATTGCAGCATTATTTATGATATGGAAGCAACCCAAGTGTCCAACTGTAGATGAGTAGTTAAAGTGGATAAAGAGGAAGTGGTACATATATATAATATTGTAATTGCCATTATATGTAATACATATTAATAGAATAATAATATGCCTTTAATATGATGAAATACAACTCAGCCATAAAAAATAAGATCTTGTCATTTCCAACAACATGTGTGGATCTAAAGAGTATTAGGCTAAGTGAAATAAATCAGCCAGAGAAAGACAAACACCATATGATTTCACTCATATGTGGAATTAATTTAAGAAACAAAGCAAACAAACAAAGCAAAAAAGAGAAAAACAAGCCAAAAACAGACCCTTAAATTAAGAAAAGAAACTGAAGGTTGCCAGGGGTGAGGTGGGTGGGGTTTTGGGTGAAATATGTGAAGGGAATTAAAGGTGTGCTTATTGTGATGAGCACTGAGTAATGCACAGAATTGTTGAATCATTATATTGTATACATGAAACTAAAAAAAAAAAAATCAGGAGGCAGATCAGGAGAAGTAGAGGGGAAGCTGTTCAAAGAAAATATCTGTATTTTCAGCCATACACTTCTGAGTTTTCTGCTCTGTTTTCTCTTCCATTTGGTGGAGAAGGAAAGGCAGGAAGCGAAGGTGAAGGGGAGAGGGAGAAGAATAAGAGATGAGGGGAAAGGAGGAAGAGAAATGGAGAGGGAGAGGGAGCTGTCAGACAAGGGGTTGATGAATAAAGCTCACGCCAAGCCAAAGAATTCAGGGCAGGAGTTTCCAGAAGTCAAGGTCGGAACTGCTTGAGAGCACGGAGAGGTCAAGGCAAACAAAGATGTTGCCTTTAGTGATGCACCACAGTAGATTCTTTACAGAGGAAGCTTTTAGTAAAACAGGGCTGCAGGTATTATTTGTAAGTGGTCAGAAATAAGTTGGTTTTAAGAAATTGGAACTACTGAACCCGGATTATTTCTAAAGGAAGAAAAATACACTTTGAAATAAAGTTCAAGGATGTGATTAAAAAGTATGGTGTTTTCATAAGTCTTCATCTTTCACTCTGGGTTTCAGTTTTTTCTTTCTCTGTCTTTAACAGTGTCATTGGCTGTTTAGAACCTCTTTTACTACTCGAATGTAACGTACTTCAGTTGCCTTTTAGTTTCTTATTTGCGGTCAGGTGGGTACCCAGCAAGTTCCATCAAAGACAATGACAATTTAAAAGAAAAGAGAAAGAAATCCTAATGCATTTCAAACTTCATTTAGGCCCATGTCTGCTGGTGCCTAATTCTGCAGAAGCACAGTGCAGAACGGGTAGGAATCTGCTACCACCAGGTAACACCAGGATGTCACCATCTGACCTGGGAGCCCACAGCAGGTTCACCTGTAGCCTGTCCCTATGCTGGTCACTTTTTAAGAAAACCACCCCTTATGAATCCCTTCCCATCTCTGCCCCAACCTTATCATGAGTTCCATTTGCCAGAGAAGAGCTTCTTTAAAGCTGAAGAGAAAGCTGCTTTGACAAGAAAGTGGAGTTCTTACCTCTTTTTTTCCCTTCTCAGTTAGGTGGAGTGGTTTCTGTTACTTCTCTGTCTCTCACTGGATCATGGGTCTTTTATTTCAACTGTCCAATGTCATTGGACTTTCCAGATTTCCTTTAAAGACAAAACAGAAGTAAAGCAACCACTGTAACAGACTTTATAGTAACACGAAAATGAAAGCACTAAACACAAAACAATGAGCTCAATGACCATAAAAGGAATTTCTGGAAGCTGAGTCAATGGGAGGGTAGATGGGCTTAACACAATTTCTCAACCAGAAACTTCACAGTTCTTTGAAACAAGGGATTTTAGAGAATATTTACTGATTTAAAGAAAGGTCTATCAGATATTTAAATATAATGAAATGGATCTCAGACTTGGGGTTCAGTTTGAGAAACCCAGAATGAGAAACCGATCATGTAAATTTTTAGGTCTAATTTCCTTAAGTAATGAACACACTTACAGTAGACCTGGCTTTTCATTTATACATACAGTAAGTGAGGAAAAGGACATGCCTCACACACTCACAAACATCCAGCATCTCTACTAATTCCCAGTGCAGTTAGGAAGTGTCTCCATATATTGCACACGTGTTCCAGGCTCTATGCTGATTGCTGTACATGGGTTTCATAACTTATATCTCATGCTAAACTTTTCCCCACGATTTTATAGAAGCTGAGCCTCAGAAAGGGTGAATGTCTTAAGCCATATCACAGCACTATAAGTAATCTGAACTGAATCAGCGTTGTCCCCTCTTGTTAAGCTACTTCACTGTGCAGAGATCTGAGTAAATAGCAATAGAAGTAACAGGTTTATCTCTCCTTTTTTATGTGTGTTACATGTCTAGCTCATTCCTGGTAACAATCATGCTGAATAAGTGACATTGTCTTTATCTTACAATGAAAAGAAGGAGGCTTGAGAGAGGGTATATTATATGCCTGTCCATATTCAGTGAGTCATAAGCATGGGAATCAAACTTTAAACTATTTTTACCTTTAAACTCTGCTTTTCCCCCTTCTTTCCCATTGTTTCTGAAAGGAAGGAATAAGACAATGAGGAGAAAGAGAGAGGTTTACCAGGTTCTCTGCTGATCCCAGATATTTCTCTATACCTAGAAGCCACTGTGAGATATTTAACAAATAGAATTGAACACTTTCTTTTCTTGTCCCTTTTTGCATTAACTTTCCAAATGTCTCTGAGTAAACAGCACTTCAATTTGTTTAGAAAAGTATGACTTGTCTGGGTATTTCCGTTGCTGGTATACACCCAGTTTCTTCCTGCCTTAACGGACTGGAAACAGCAATTTCGCAGATGTGAAACTTTCTTATCCTTGATCTTGGTAAGAAATGTCCCTTTCTATTCTACTGGTCTCCCATGAGCCCTTTCTCAGTCTCCCATCAAATCACCTTGATTTTTTTTCCCCTTATGACTACCTGAAATTTAGGTTCATAAAAGCAGTTAACTTATGTATTCACAGCACCTACAGTAGGGCTTGGCATGGAATAGAAGTTCAGTGGCTATTATGTGACTAAATACAAAATGACCCCAACTATGAGAGAAACCCCATACTTTTGCCAATTTGAATATATAAACTTTTTGAAGTATAGAAAAAATAGTAGAATACCTGTGTAAAACATTTATTTGTTAATTTCATTATGTAGTTCTAAAATTCCATATTACATGTATTTGTAATAGATATATTGTTTCTTACTCATATTTTATAAAATGATTTTATTCAAACTCTTCCCATCCTTTTTTAATATTTATCTTCATTATTATTAAAGCTATTTTAAAATCCTTTAACTTATTTCTTTTTCAGAAGCATCATTCTTCAGTCAAATAATTTGAACTATTTAAAATATCTGTGGGACACCTGTGGGCTCAGTCAGTTAAATGTCCAACTCTTGGTTTTGGCTCAAGTCATGATCTCGTAGTCCTGAGATGGAGCCTTGCACTGGGCTCTGCGCTGAGCATGGAGCCTGCTTGAGATTCTCCCCCTGTCCCTTCCCCCACTTGTGTGTGTGTGTGCACACATTCTCTCTCAAAAAAAAATTAAAATAAAAAAAAAATAGCTGGGGCGCCTGGGTGGCTCAGTGGGTTAGGCCTCTGCCTTCGGCTCGGGTCATGATCTCAGGGTCCTGGGATGGAGCCCCGCATCGTGCTTTCTGCTCAGCGGGGAGCCTGGTTCCTCCTCTCTCTCTGTCTGCTTCTCTGCCAACTTGTGATTTCTGTCTGTCAAATAAATAAATAAAATCTTTTAAAAAAATAGCTGCAAACAGTCCTAAAGTCATATATCAAACAATGGAACATTTATTCAGGAAGATTTCCTACAACCCTGGAGAGAAAAGCTGAGAGTCGATGGTACTTGAGCAAGGACACACACCCTCCCCATTCCAAGTTCAGTTTAACAAAAGCTCCACTCATGGCGGGTATGGCAAAAAAGATATGGCTTGCTTTTCCCTCATTTTCCAAGCAGAGATAAGGTATCTCATTGGTAAATGCAGATCACTCGTATTTCTCATCCCCTCCAACACTGAGTTGCAGAGTCTAAATTCCTGGCTAGTGTGACCAGGGACCGGGGGTCTCCCAGTCTCTACCAGCCCTACTTTTAGAGTGGAGGTTTTAGCCAGATTTAGCAGGCTGAGAACATCTGGCCTGACCACCCTCATTCTGGTTCATTTGTAGGGTGGAGTTTCCATGTTTAGGAAAGGCAAGTGAAAAACACTAGAGGCTACCATACCTGCCCAGTGGAAGGCACAGAGATTTTTATCCAAGGACAGAGGCAGTCCATAAACACAGAGCACCCTGAAGCTCTCCCCAGTGGGACTGACTTTATTTAAAATGGAGTGTGAGGGAAGTTCAAGCCTGAGGACTTAAAGAAAATTTATTACTGCAGATTGACATTTATAAGAAATACTAACAGGAGATTTTCAGGCAGGGAGCAAGTGACCCAAGTGGAAAAAGTAACACCACCAATGAGGGAATATGTAATTATAAAAGACAAAATAAATGCATATTATTTCTCTTTTCTTAACTGACTTAAAAAGAAATTATATAAAACAATATGTATATAATTGTATCAGAGGGCCTATAACATATATAAATGTAATATATTAACAGCAGAACAAAGGAGCTACATGAGTGCAAAGCTTATTGGAATAAAGATATAACACCAGACATTGACTTGAATCCATGGGGATAAATAAAGAGAACCAGAAATTATAAGTAAGAAAGTTAATATAACAAGTCCTATATATTTATTCTTCCTCTTTCAGCTACTTTAAAAGACACACAATTGTATAAATGAATAATTATAACAATGTATAGTTGGAATTGTAACATATGTAGATGTAATATTTAATATATATAAGATTAGTAGCACTTAAAAGGGGGAGGAAGGAGTAGGAGTATAGGAGTAACAATTCTATATCTTGCTGGAGCTAAGTTAGCATAAATTTCAGGCTTAGAGAAGATTTATATCTCTATCTATTTATATCTTTGTTTATATGTGGTTAGCCCTGGAGCAGCCAAAGAAAATAGTAAGTCTCAAATCAGTATCTTTTCACCTTAAGTAACTGGTAAAAGAAGAGCAAACTAAAATCCAAAGTAATGGAATGTAGAAAATAATAAAGATTTTTGTAAATGAATGTAATGAAATTAATGAAACCAAAAGCCTATCTTTTTTTTTTTTTTTAAAGATTTTGTTTATTTATTTGACAGAGAGAGAGAGCCAGAGCACACAAGCAGGGGGAGTGGCAGGGCGAGGGAGAAGCAGGCTCCCTGCAGAGCAGGAAGCCTATGCAGGGCTCGATCCCAGGACACTGGGATTATGACTTGAGCTGAAGGCAATTGTTTAACCAACCGAGCCACTCAGGCGCCCCCATCTTTGAAAAGATCAACAAAATTGACAAATTTGAAGTCAAACAGGCCAAGAAAAAAAGATGGAAGACTCAAATTACTAAAATCAGGAATGAAATAGGGAATATTAATATTGACTTTCAGAAATAAAAAGAATTGTAAGACAATACTATGAACAACTGTACACCAACAATTTGTTTTAAAAATGGACTAGTACCAGGGCACCTGGGTGCCTTAGACGGTTAAGGACCTGACTCTTGATTTTTGCTCAGATCATGATCTCAGGGTTGTGAGATTGAGCCCTGAGTTGGGTTCTGCTTTTGCTTGTCCTTCTCCCTCTGCTTCTGTCCCTGCTCACTCATGCTCTCTCTCAAATAAATAAATAATCTTTAAAGAAAAGAAAAGAACAATGGACCAGTACCTGGAATGATACAAACTACTTAAACTGTCTCAAGAAGAAATAGCTCATCTGAATGCACCGAAGTACACAAGTGAAGAGATTGAATTACTGATAAAATTCCTTACAAACTTGGTAAAAGAAAGAAGAAATTTACCCAATTTCTCAAAAGTTATTTTACCACATGTACTTTCCTTCTCTCTCTGAACTATTTGAGAGTTATAGACACAATGCCTCTTTACTCCTAAATAGTCCAATGTGTATTTCCTAAAAAAATAATGATCTTACAGAAACTTATTATTTCTTTAGGTCATTTACTTTTTTGGTAGTTGCTGTTGTAAAAAGCTGGAATTCTGCCTCCCACCCCTCTTGGAAGGGACCATTGAATGTCTGAACAGACATTTTAGACTGGTTATTGCAAATGTTAAATAGATATGTAGCTATAAGAAATGAGTAGTTGATGCCTCTTATCCATATATCTACCTCCTTTATTATGAAATGATGGTAATTTGAATCAAGACTGTGGTATCTTTTGGTGCCATTCTTTGAGCTTTAGTGAGGGATTGGAGTTACTCTGTTGGGACTACTTAGGCCTATATTTGTCCCTGACCTAATAAACAATATTCAAATTTTAAAAATTATTCAAGCTGTTAAGAGATCATAGCTAGCCTACTCCAGAACTAAAAGTTTGTATATGTTTTTAGCTAGTGAATAATTTTCACCAGGACAGACAATACTTATGACATGTAGTTTCCAAACTGAGAAAAAAAAGAAGCCTCAAAATCTGATGAAGACTTCATAGAACATAAAAAGCTTTGAATTTCTTGAATTCAATGTAAATCAAATATGAAAGTATTTACTAATGTCTTGAAGAAACTTCACTATTATTTTGAATGAATTGTTGCAATTATATTTAGAATGAGGTTTCCACTACTGGACATCATGATGAAGAGTGACATTCTTCAAATGTCATGGAAATCTTCCAACTAGTTGCTGGACTTAATCCACTTTTGCATGACTACTTCGAAAAAATGCTAAAATTTAAAAAAGCACAACATATTCAGTATCCATATCCCAAATAGATTATGATGAATTAGTCAGAATAAAAAGAAAACATATATAAAGTCAAGTGTTATGTAGAGTCCAAATGCTACTCCATTATTGTAGATTTTCCATGATTTTAACAAATACTGATCAATTGGCAATATTGTGTGTTTAAGTTATTACATAAAACCATGAGAAATTTGTGGGTTTTTTTTCCCAACTGCAATAACTTATCTGTGACTTTATTTAACACAGCGAAATATATTCTCGGTGATTGTAACTTGCTATTGGACAGTATTTGTGGGCTTTAGTATGAGTGTGTCATATAACAATGCAGCCATATAAAAAGTAAAGACAAAGGGCTGCATGCATTCTTTATAAACGTTAATAAATAAGTAGAATGTGCTGTCCCACGGGAGCTTATTACCTTTTTCATCGGAGTATAAGCTGGCCTTCTAGTACCTGAAGTTATTAAATCCTTAAGTATCTTTCCAGTTATATTTTCTCTTTGGGTTAGTCTTGTTTTGTAGAACGAGTGTTTTAGACATACAGCTCAACTTTGTTAAGTAGCTAAAGCAGGATGCCTGGTTTTGGCTATAACAAGGAAAATTCAAAATGGCTGGTGACATGGTGAGGACATGAGGAGGGACATGGTGAGCATCAATTATGGTCTATGACAAGTTGCAAGAGTTAAAGTCTGTGGCATGTACAAATTCATGTGTAATAAGTCCTTTATAGAATTGTAGCTAGTCACCAACTTGAAGATAAGATGATGGATTTCATTTAACATAAGGCATAGCGATCAGAGTGGTGCAAGGAGTGAACCATTTCAGATGCTTCTGGTGCACGGACTAGAATCTTCTCCATCTCACCTCTGATGCCAGCTCTGGCTGTAGTGGACAGTTCAGAGAAAGCCTGAACTCATCTCAGGCTGAGAACATCTTGCTTTAGTATCTATAAAAACCATGTCTTCACAAGAGACTACAGGGGTTATGGGCTTGGGGTTTCTCCCCTATAACTTCCCTCTCCTGGCCTCTCACAAACATACTGAGCATGATCTTTCCCTCAGGCCTTTGTACTTGCTGTTTCCCCTGCAACTTACACTGTTTCCTCATATATCCAAGTGATCCACTCCCTTTACAGCTTTAGCTCTTTGCTGAAAGGTTGATTCACTGGTGGTGCTCCTGACACCCTATTTAAAATTGGTCTACTTCAAATTGCCGGCACTTTCTCCTATTCCTGGTTCACTTTTCTGCATAGAAATTGTCATCTGATATTCTGGATAGTTTATATTTTTATTGCCTGCTAGAGTGTTACCTCCACGAAGGCAGCGATTTTTGTTTGTTTGTTTCGACTTCTGAATCCCTTAAAAAAAAAAATGCCTGGCACATAATAGCCCTTCAGTAAGTATTTGTGATTGAATGGATCCGATTGTGAAAGTGAACACGCTGGTGAAAGGTTATGCTCTTTTTAGAGACTTTTGAGACATACTATAAAATTTGCTTCTGGAAATGTTCATACTTTCCTACTCTCCAAATATGTATATAAAGTATGTACTTTTCACATCCTCCCAAACAAGTGGAATCTTAGCTTCTTAAAATCTAAGCTACACTGAGAGGTAGATAATATCATGCTATTTCAATAGACAATTTTTTATTATTGCTGAAAAAGAACATATATTTATATAATTATTTTTACCACATTTTAATCTCATAGTATAGAAGTTTTGTTGAGCCATTGAACCCTGAAATAATGTTACAATAAATTAAATGCATTTGGTGCCTACTCTATGGTAGACATTGTGCTTATTCCTTATAGGTGTTACTAATTAAATTTATTTATTCTTTAGCACATGCTTATAAATATAAATATTATATCATGCTTATAAATATAAATATTATAAATATAAATATAAATAAAATCTTTAAACTGTATTTACTAGTCTATTATCACTTGCATTCTATAGACTAGTAAATACAGTTTAAAGATTTTATTTATTTATTTATTTTAAAAAATCAGTTAAGAAAACTATTTATACTGTCTTATAATTATATAATTTACTAGTGTTCTTTTCTTTTTAGGTGCATTCATATTACCCGGGCTCACTTCAGTCTGAAGAATTTCACTATTTCTTGTGAGATGAGCCTGCTAGCAAAAAATTCTGTTTTTGTTTATCTGGAATGTTTTTTAAAGTTTTTATTTGTATACCAGAAACACTGTATGTTAACTAACTGGCATTTAAAGATGTTCTTTAAATAAGAGTTCAGTGGGCAACAAGACAACTGAGATTTCCTTAAATGATAAGTCAGTGTATTAAAAGAGAGAGGTCAAATTAAGATCATCCCTGCCTCTGTATTTGCAAAAGTGGCCTGGGACACTCCAGTATAGTATATATCTTTTATCCCTACCAATTTTGACAGTCTGATTAGTCCTTTCAGCAAATAAAAGTCTCTGCTTCTCAATTAAGGGATTTTTTGTCTCAGTTAAGGACAACTTGAAACTGTTTTTATTGAACACATGTCAATTGAAAATGAAAGCAGGAACAAGCTCCTAGTTTCTCAGAAATAGGCCAGATGTTAAGAAAAAGCTCTTTCTTATGTAACATAATGAGTTGTGTGCAATTTTTGTGCTTTTTGTTTCTATGTCAGCCTTGCAAATTGTTCTAGGAACTTTTTCTTTTAAACACTGGGTATGCAGAAGCTATCTATATTTCCTTTCTAGTATACTTAGAATTGCAGCCTCTGGAATACTTATTCTAAAAGACAGCACAAATCAAATTAATTTTTGTGTTACTATTATTAAATTAAAAATTTATGTATGTATATATGCTTAATGGTTTCAAATGTTGCCCAGGATTACAGGTCTAGAATGGGGGTTTTTTTTTTTGTTTTTTTGTTGTTTTTTTTTTAGAATGTTTTTTATATTAAGCTGCTTTACACATGAAGAATTCCAAGCAGAACGTTTTAGGGTACTCAGCAACAGGAATTCATTATTTAGTTGGGGTCACTGAGTCTCATATACAATAGGAGGCAAGACCAGGAAAACAACTTTCAGAGAGAGAGAGAGAGAGAGTGTGTGCATATGTGTGGAGCGAAAGAGAGAGAGCACATGAGAGAGCGAGCATTTCTACATTCCATTCTCTTCTCACTCCAGCCCTTGGTGACACCATTTGTACTTTCTGTGTCTATGAGTTTGACTTAGATACTTCATATAGGTGAAATTGTAAAATATTTGTCTTTCGTAATTTATTATTTTACTTAATGTTTTCATGGTTAGTTGTTTTAGCATGTGACAGATTTCCCTTTTAAAACTGAGTAACATTCCATTGTATATATACAACATTTTCTTTATTCATTCGTCTGTCCATATAGACATATGGGTTGCTTCTACTTCTTGACTGTTGTGAATAGTGTTGCAATAAATGAGGGTGTGCAAATATCTGTTCAAGATTTTGCTTTCAGGGCACCTGGGTGGCTCAATTGGATGAGTGACTGCCTTCGGCTCAGGTCATGATCCCGGAGTTCCAGGATCGAGTCCCACATCAGGCTCCCAGCTCTTTGGGGAGTCTGCTTCTCCCTCTGACCTTCTCCTCTCTCATGCTCTCTCTCACTCTTTCTCTCTCAAATAAATAAATAAAATCTTAAAAAAAAAAGATTTTGCTTTCAGTTCTTTTAGATGCATACTCATTAGTAAAATTTCTGAAACATATGGTTAACTCTATTTCTAATTCTTTGAGGATCCACCTTACAGTTTTCCATAGCAACTGCATTTTTTTTTTCAGAGAGAGAGAACATGTGTCTGGTACAGAGAAGGGCAGAGAGAGAAGGAGAGAGAGAGAATCTTAAGCAGACTCCAAGCTCTGAATGGAGCCTGACATGAGGCTCGATCTCATGACCCTGGGATCATGATGTGAGCTGAAATCAAGAGTTGGATGCTTAACTAACTGAGTTACCCAGATGCCCCCGTTATTTATTTATTTATTTATTTATTTATTTATTTATTTATTTTATTTCCATTCATATTATATAAGAGTTTCAGTTTCTCCATATTTCCACCAATATCTATTATTTTCTATTTTTTTTATAGGGGCCATCCCAATATTTATGAGATAGTATAGTATCTCATTATATTTTGATTTGTATTTCCCTAAGGATTAGTGATATTAAGCATTTTTCATATGTTTGTTGGCTATTTGTCTCATCTTTAATGAAATGTCTATGCAACTCTTTTGAACATTTTAAAAACTGAGTTATTTCTTTCTCGTTGTGAATTGTAGAGCTCTTTATATATTCTAGATATTTGTCCCCTATTAGATATATGATTTTCAAATATTTTCTTCCTTTCTCTACATTGCTTTTTCATTCTATTGGTTTTCTTTTTTGCTTGTTTTTTTTAAAATCAGATTATTTGTTTTTTTTCTTTTTTTAAACTTAAATTCAACTAGCCAACTTACAGTACATCATTAGTTTCAGTTGTACTCTTCAATAATTCATGAGTTTTGTATAAAACCCAGTACTCATCATGTCATAGCTTTTCCTTTAATGCACTGAAGTTTTAAAATTTGATGTAGTCCCGTTTTTCTTTTTGCTTTTGTTTCTGTGATCTGTTGTTGTCATATCCAAGAAATCATTGCCAAATCCAGTGTCATGAAGCTTTCCTCTATGCTTTCTTCTAAGATTTTTAGGGGTGCCTGGGTGGCTCAGTCAGTTAAGTGTCTGCCTTTGGCTCAGGTCCTAATCAGAGGGTCCTGGGATAGAGCCGCATGTCTGGCTCCCTGCCCATTGTGTGGTCTTGATAAGCTTGTTAAAGATCATTTGACCACATATGTGAGGGTTATTTCTGAGCTGTCTATATGCCTATCTTTATGCCAGTACCTGACTGCTTTAATTACTGTAGCTTTGTAATATGTTTTGAAATAAGAAAGTGTGCAGCCTCTAACTTTATCAGCCTTTTTCAAGACTGTTAGGGCTATTCAGAGTTCCTTGAAAGTCCATATGAATTTTAGGATGCTCTTTATGTTTCTGCAAGAAATGTTACTGGGATTTTGATAGGAATTGCTTGAATCTGTAGTTTGCGTAGATTCGAATGGACACTTTAACAATATTAAGTCTTGGAATTCGTGAACATGGGATGTCTTTTCATTATTTGTGTCTTCTTTAAATTCTTTCAGCCAGGTTTTATAACTTTCACTGTATAAGTCTTTTGCCTTCTTAGTTTAATTTTAAAGTTATTTTAGTAATTTATATTTATATATAATAATTTATATTATACATATGTATATTTTAATATGTATGTTTATGCTTCAAAAAGTTATTTAAAAACATTTAGGAATAAATCTAACAAAATGTACAAAGAGTATATGTTGCAAAATATAAAATATTACTGAAAGATTTCAAAGGGCTAACAAATTGTGGGACGTATGATGAATTAGAAGACTGTTTTTTGAGTGTCATTTCTTCACATGTTTATCTTAGATTTGATACAATTTCTATTTTCACACATGTAAAGAAAATTGATTCATGACAACTATAGCAAAAAGATAGTCTTCTCAATAGGTGTTGCTAGGTCAATATTACATACTCAAGAAAATAAAACTTGACTCTTACCTTTGTTAGGAAATGGAGTCGACCACCCCTCAAATAGACAGAGAAACACTCTCAATAATGCAAGTCACACAGCGAGGTTTATTTCCAGCTAGCTGGGGTCCAAGTATCTGCCCGGCACAGCAGGATTCTACAAGGACCCCGAGCACTCAAGACCAAGGGTTTATATAACATTTTAAAAGCACTTAACACACAGTAATTTTCCATACATTCATATCTGGCTCCACACTCTGATGGTCCACTTTTACGTCACTCCCTGGTTGTCTAGTGAGATAAGCTTTTTTTTTTTTTTTCTCAGCATCTGGTCCCCGTGATGCAACCGCCTAGCTGTCCTGGTGGCGTAAGCTGATTTAGCTGCTGCCGGAGTGTTGCAGGGTGGGGTACTTTATTGGAACTAAAGCAGGGTGGGGGTCTCTGGAACTAAAGTAAAGTAGGGGAAAGTTCAGCCCTTGGGCCTGAGATGGCTGCCCAAGCTAAGATGGCTGTACTTATGCTAAGGCTAAACCTGAGATGGGATGGCCTTAATTTTTTTCGGCCTCCACACCTTCTGACATTATAAAATTTATTTGGGTGGGTTATAAATCCCAATATGGAAGACGAAATAATAAAATGTTTAGAAGTAAGTCAAAGAGATTATTTTCATGTCCTCCAAGTCAGGCAATAGAACAAACAAATCAATAACTTGTAAACAAATAATTGATAAGTTTATGTTACTATTAAAAATTCATGTTTATTCAAACACCACTAAGAGAATTTAAAAGTAAACTAAATGCTGCCGTTTCCAGTCGGGGAACCTGAGAAGAATTAGGCACAAACAAGTTAGCTGCAAGAGAAAGAGAGCAGGGGACACCAGTCAAAAAGACTGCTGCCCCAAGCAACTCCTCAGTCTCACTTTTATTAGATAGAAACAATAGCCCACAGAAGAGCCGATGAAGGGCGAACATTAGTCACATGTCCTGTGGGCAAACAAGAAGGAGGGTAAAGTTTAGAGTTAACCAAGCACATTCAAAGGACTCATCTAACTAACAACGGGTGCTTTCGGGAATAGAAAGGAGCGACAACGGAAAAGGGAAACAGGCAGTATTTCCTTCTGCCCTGAGCAGGCCGGGCGTGCCCAGCTGCTCGGCTTCCGTGAAGCGGGGAGCATTCCGCCCTGAGTGAGCAGGTGCTCAGCTTCACGGTTGTAGATCATCCTTTCCCTCAAAGACCTGTTGCCAGCATGTGTTTTTCTTAAGGCCGTATCTAAATGTGCTTGGTAACTAGTAAAATCCTCTAGGGGTTATAGTTTAAGTAATACATTGTTCTGAGGGGCAGTTGCAAAATGCTAATAGAAAAAAAATTATATAATATAGGATATATAGTCTCTAAATAAAGAAGAAAAGAAAAAAGGGCAGACAACCCATTAGACACATAAGCAAAAATATTGAATAGGAAGGTTGCAAAGGCAACAAACACAAAAATCTTTGCACTCAATCCTCCTAATTACCATTAGTGAAACAAATTAAACCCACATTTAAAACTATACACTTATTACAATGACTAAAATTTACAAGTCTGGCATTACTAAGTGATGATAAGAATGTGGAACTAGGAATTTTTTTTTTTAAAGATTTTATTTATTTATTTTGTTGTGCCCGAGTTTTCACATCCGAGAGACCACCAAGGAGCCAAGCACCGATGCAATCACAGGAGGGTTTATTCAGCAAGCTTAAGCTTGGGCCCAAGTATACCCGACACAGCAGAGTAGGGACTTGGACCCCGAGGTGACATGCTTAAGCTTGGGCCCAAGTATACCCGACACAGCGGAGTAGGGACTTGGACCCCGGACCAGATTACAGTCAGAGTTTTTAAAGGCAGAGCAGGGGTGGACTCAGTGGTGGGTGAGGACAAAGGGGGTTATGGATGATGTAAGTCTCTAAGGAATTTTGGAAGCAAGTTCTCCAGGACTTTGAGGGGCTAGTTGTCTGGAAAAAAGGTTATTCATTACCAGTAATAAAAATCTTCTCGTGAGACCCTTTAGATGTGTATCAGTGGGTCACATGCTTGGGAATGATTGCTGACACTATCTTGGAGGTTTAGAGATAAAATTTCACATTTCTCCCTGCAAGTGTCCTTGTTAGTGAGATTTAGGTTTAGAAGAAATTTAAGTTTATTTACATTTCCTTCTGCCTAGCCTTTTTCAGTTTTATGGGGGGGAGGGCGACATTAGGGCTTAAGGAACTGAGTTATTTGTCTCTTGAAACTGGGCTATTGAGAAGATAGCTTCTTTGTTGTAAATCACTAGGACATTTGCAAACAGAGGGAGATTCCTGTCTTACAGGATTGTGATCTCTGCAAGTTAACTATTTGTTTTTCTTTTAGGGCAGCCAGGGGTGGCTGAGGAATGCCACACATACTACCAAGGGGAGGGGAGCAGGTGGAGAGGGGGTGCAAGGTGCCAGCTTTTGCTTTGCCAAGATGGCTGTACTTATGTCAGGGCTAGACTCGAGGTGGGTACAGCCTTGTTTTTCTTGGCCTCCACAATTTAACAGACAGAGATCACAAGTAGGCAGAGAGGCAGGCAGAGAGAGAGAGAGAGAGAGAGAGAGAAGGAGGAAGCAGGCTCCCTGCTAAGCAGAGAGTCTGTCTGATGTGGGATTCGATCCTAGGACCCTGGGATCATGACCCGAGCCGAAGGCAGAGGCTTTAACCCACTGAGCCACCCAGGTGCCCCTGGAACTAGGAATTTTACATATCACTTATGGCTGTATAAATTTGGACAATCACATTGAAAAACTGATACTACCTACCATAAAATGAGCAAATACATACCCTATGAGCAAATAATTTCACTCCTTGTTATATGCAGAAATATTGTTACTGAATCCAACAATTTGGATGAATTTAAGAAATACAGTGTTGAACCAAAGAAGCCAAAATGAGATAAATCATCTACATACTTGAATTTATAAAAGACAAAACCCAGACAATAGCAATCATGGTGTTAGAAGTCAGATAAAAGTTTGTGTGTTAGTCATCTGTTACCACATAATAAATTTTCCCCAAATTTAGCAGCTTTCCATAACAACATTTATAATCTCAAAGCTTCTGTAGGTCACAGTAATCTGGCTATGGGTTTAGTTGGGTCTTGTGCTTCAGTGTCTCCTATAGACTGTAATACAGTGCTGAGTGGTGATGGTAGTTAGTTCAGAACAAAGTGGGGAAGAATCACTTCCCCAGATCACTTCCCAAGATCTCCAATGTGGTTCTTGGCAGGGTTGATTTCTTTAAGGGTTGTTAGACTGAAGCCCTCAATTCCTTGAAGTTTGTTATCTGAAGTCCATCCTTAATTCATTACCATGTGGACCTCTCTACCATGGTAACTTGGCTTCATCCATGTGAACAAGCCAAGAGAGAATGAGAGGGGTAGGAGGAGGGAGAGAAAGAAAAAAAAGAGAATGGGATAGAGAGAAAGAGAGAAGCAATAAGAGGGAGAAAATGCTATCAAGACGGAAATCAATCTTTTGTTACGTAGTCATAGAAGTTACATCTCATGTTTATGATATTCTTTCCATTAGAAGCAGCTCACCAGGCTCCGCTTACACTCGGGGCAGAGGCAGTTGCACAAGA
The DNA here is from genome assembly GCA_004024625.1 of Mellivora capensis. Classification (NCBI taxonomy): domain Eukaryota; kingdom Metazoa; phylum Chordata; class Mammalia; order Carnivora; family Mustelidae; genus Mellivora; species Mellivora capensis. The sequence continues at coordinate 2,656 of PISX010022267.1, read as the reverse complement.
GTGTGAATAATAGGAGTCAGGGATCACTGAAAGCTAGTGCTAGAAATTGCTTTCTACACTTCCTTTGTAGGAAAAGGGAGCGAGTGGAAATCTGGAAGGTGCTATGACTAAGCTTCTGGGCACATTTGTAAAATCCTCTTCCTTACATAGTGGCACAGAGACATGTCTACTCTTTGAAAATCTGCATAATATTATACTTTGGTTATTATTCTTTATGTATGTGAAATTTTGATTAGTTTTTTAAAAGCAAAAAATTCCTAGGACTAGATTAGATCTAGGAGGATAAGATTGAACATAGTTGTACAGAAATACAGTTATAAGAGAATGTTATGAAAAACTGTATGCTAACAAATTATACAAACTGGAAGAAATGGATAAATTCCTAGAAACATATATACTACCAATTTTTGTTAATCTCCACTTTTGAAAGTATCTTTTATACATGTCATCAGACTTTTTGAGAATAGTTCATTTACAGTTAAGGAATTTTTAAATTTGAGATTTTGTTATTAAGCCCAACCAAAGCCTACTGACAAAAAGATTTTACTTCATGTTTTGCCTATTTGTTATTATTACATACCTTCCAGTCCTTCAAACTAGCATTTCCATTGTTTTTGTATCTTTAAAATAAAAAAAAGTTCTCATTCTTGGCTAACCTATATAGTGAGAAGGACAGATACTTTACCATTAGATAAGAAGTGATTACTGATAAAATAATGTTAAAAATAAAGTGCATGAGGGGCCCCTATGTGGTTCAGCTGGTTAAGCATCTGCCTTGAGCTCAGGTCATGATCCCAGGGTCCTGGGATAGAGCCCCATGTTGGGCTCCCTGCTCAGTGGGGAGTCTACTTTTCCCTCTCCCTGTCCCTCCCCCTGCTCATGCTCTCGCTCTCTCTCTTGCTCACTCTCTCTCTCAAGTAAATAAATAAAAAATCTTTAAAAAATAAAGTATTTGATTGGCTACAAAAGCAACAATGAATTATATTCAGAAGGATTTTAGATGGCTTCACAGAGGAAGTGCCACTACTGCTGGATCTTGAAGGAGGACTCAGATTGCAGCAAGGAGAAATTGGGAGGAAATCTATTTTTTTTAAAAGATTTTATCTATTTATTTGACAGACAGAAATTACAAGGAGGCAGAGAGGCAGGCAGGGAGAAAGAGGAAGAAGCAGACTCCCTGCTGAGCAGAGAGCCCGATGTGGGGCTCGATTCCAGGACCCTGGGATGATGACCTGGGATCATGACCTGGGATCATGACCTGAGCCGAAAGCGGAGGCTTTAACCCACTGAGCTACCCAAGCGCCCCGGGAGGAAATCTATTTTAGACTGAAGGAAGGGAATGAGCAAATACACAATGGTAGTGAGCAAATGCTAGGAATTAGCTGGAGTTCACTATAGCTATAGGCTTATTAAGGATGAGGTTGATAGATTAGTTGGGACCTGAGTCACAGAATTTATTCCAAAGGCAGATATAGGCTTTGAATGTTATTAGGTATGCTCAGAATAGTACTGAGTTCCACATTCGGATGGCAGGAGGAGGAAGAGTAAAGTGAGGACACTGGAGATAGAGATCACTTCAGAGGGTGCTGCTACGGCTTAGAAGACATATCACTGTTCTACCATTCCAGGCATGTGTGGAAGCTTTGCTCCACAAGGTTGTTGAGGTATTCAGGTTCCTTCCATCTTATTGTTCTGTATCCACCAAGAAAGCCTATTTATCAGCAAGATCAAAGCTCAACTGCTGCCAAATCTGATCTAGTAAATGGGAAAAGATGTACTGGTGGAGCACAGGAGCATAAATCTATGGCCCAGACTCTCAAATCACATAAACGTATTTCTCCTTATATCTCATGTGCAAACACAATCACATGACCATTGCTAGCTTTAAGAGCAGCTAGAAAAATCTAACATCTAACAAGGTTTTCATGAGCTAATTTTGATAATGAAACCTTATAATATTTAGAGCTGAGATTTCTGTTATTACTGTAAAAATATATGCAACAACTAATGAATCATTGAACACTATATCAAAACCTAATGATATATGCTCTGTGTTGGCTAATTGAACATAATAATCAAAAATTAATTTTAGACATTCAATAAAAATATATGCAGCAATACTGAGGCAGATATATCTTAAAGATTTTTTTTAGGTAGAAAGTGTGATGGAGAGGCAGAGGGAGACAAGTAGACTCCCCACTGAGCATGAATCCTGAAGTAGGGCTCAATTTCACAACACTGAGATCAGGACCTGAACCGAAATTAAGAGTCAGACATTTAACTAACTGAACCACTCAGGCACCCAGAGACAGATATTTTTATGAGTCCTGAAATTAAACTTGGCCATTTTAAGGGTTTAACCCAAGCTGGGCTAAATATAGAGGCCCTGTACTTTCTGAAACAAGACACTGATATAGGAGGAAGGTGGGCAAATGACTATAGCCCAAATAAAAAGGGTCCTTCTTGGGATGCCTGGGTGGCTCAGTTGGTTAATCAGCTGCCTTCGGCTCAGGTCATGATCCTAGTGTCCTGGGATCGAGTCCCACATCGGGTTCCTTGCTCGGCAGGGAGCCTGCTTCTCCCTCTGCCTCTGCCTGCCACTCTGTCTGCCTGTGCTCTCTCTCTCTCTCTGACAAATAAAATCTTAAAAAAAAAA
>PISX010022266.1:20305-32207 GCA_004024625.1 Mellivora capensis | reverse complement strand
CTTCCGATACCAGTCCGGTGTTCCCGCTCGGCTTTACCTGCCCACTGGCGTCTTCTGCCCCCGTAGAGATCCTGACAAGTAGAATTTTGATCTCAGGCTGATTTCATGAGTGATCGGAGTTCCTTGGTAGGTAATCAGCTCACTTTAGGGGACAGGTTGAACCAGAGCATCCTCCTAGTTCCCCGCCATCTTGTCTCCCTCTCCAGTAAGTACATTCATATTGTTGTGCAATAATCATCCGGAACTCTTTTCATCTTGCAGAACTGAAACTCCATACCCATTAAACAAACCTTCTCATTTTTCCTTCTCCTGAGCCCTTAGCAATCACCATGATACATTCTGTCTCCATGAATATGACTCCTCCAGATATTGCAAAAAAGTAGAATCCTACAGTATTTCTCTTTTTCTGACTGGCTTATTTCACTTAGCAGAATGTTCTCAAGTTTAATCTATATTGCAACATGTCTCAGAATTTCCTTCCTTTTTAAGACTGAATACTCTTTCATTGTCTGTATATGTCATATTTTAAAAATCTCTTCATCCATTGATGGACACTTGGGTTGCTTCCACATTTTTGCTACTGTGAATAATGCTCCTGTGATCTTAAGGGTGCTATGAACTCTTCACAACCCTGCTCTCTAGACGTGGAATTGCTGGACCATAAGGTAACTAAATGTTTAATTTTGTGAGGAGACCCTATACTGTTTTCCATAGTGGTTACACCATTTTACATTCCCAGCAGCAACATGCAAGCATTCCATTTTCTCCACATCCCCATCAAAACTTGTTGTTTTCTTTTTTTTTTTTTAAGATTTTATATATTTTTGACAGAGAGATCACAAGTAGGTAGAGAGGCAGGCAGAGAGAGGGGGAAAGCAGGCTCCCTGCTGAGCAGAGAGCCTGATGAGGGGCTCGATCCCAGGACCCTGAGACCATGACCTCAGCCCAAGGCAGAGGCTTAACCCATTGAGCCACCCAGGTGCCCCAAAACTTGTTTTCTATTCTTTTTTTTTTAATAGTAGCCAATCTAATGAGTGTGAGGTGGTAGCTCATTGTAATTTTGTAAAATATATTATCTTACATCATTTATTATTTTTTAAGTACCAAATATTCTTAGAAATACTAAAGAAGACAATTTGATAAAGTCATTGCTTCACAAGCTAATTTCTCAATAATAGTCTAAAATTAATTTATTGAGTCAGGACTTGAATCCTACTGCTAAAGTATTTTAAAACTCCAGGAGTTATTCCCACTGTCCTTGGCCTAGGGAACTCGGACTGCAGTGGGCACTTTGGTAAGCAGAGGGTTAATGAAGAGTCCACTTCACAAAGAGGCCTCACATAGGAGTGAGATCCACCTTGATTTTTTTTTTTTTTTTGTAAGAGTAAAAACTGATGACATACTGATCTTTCACTGTTATCTGGGAGAAGACTATAATATACTTAATTTAAAAATTCAACCTAACTGGGCTTGTAAATCCATACATTTTAAGTTGACTGGAATGTTGCAAATAAAGGGGCTTCTTAATCTTGAATTCAGATTTCATGTTATTTTAGCTGGATTAGTAAAAAAGACATCAGCTCAAAATATGGCATATGTAATTCTGAAGATTCCCAAATTCATGATTTGGTAAAGTTGCTTTATTCTCTGTTTTTCAATCTCAGGTTTTTATAGAGACTACCTTGAATTACTGACTGGGTTTGCCAGTAATTACTCAAGTTATATAGATTATTATATCCATATTCAGGACATTAAGAAAAACAAAAGGAAGAATATTTTAAAGACAGAACCAACCAGGAGTATTTATCTCTTACTCTATGTGCTGATTCTGATTCATGATTTCAAAAAATAAAAGCACCCAAAATAAACAGAGATGCTGTGGCTGACACACTGTTTTCTTGAAACAGCAATCAAAAATGTCATGTTGATTACTGGGTAGACAACAGCTGTTCTGAGTCTTCAGGTTCTTATCAACTTCTCAGCTATCACTCTCTGTTCAGGATGAGTCCTGAGTTATCCTGCCCTCCTAAAGAATAATGCCAGCTCCATAGGCAGGGTGGAGAGCTACAGATTTAGACTCCTTAGTATTTATTATAGCTTCTAGCTTTCTATAAAAAAAATCTATTTTCATAGTAGTATGAGTATTCAATATTATAAAGCAATGGGTATCACTCTTTATTTTAGAAAGAGGGAGATATAATTAAACCAATAAATAGAACACTATTTTCTCCAGAAAAATGAAAATTGGGTGAACGTCTCTGGCTTTCAAAGTTCCCACAATCTTTGGGCACTCTGGTAAGTGTCAAACCATATTGTAATAGATGTCTGAGATTAAGATTTGAGTTTCACTCTAGTTTGTCCTACCAACAATTTACATCTTCTTCACTGTCAGTAAAACAGAAATATTAATAGCATTGACTGGAAGATCAGTGAGGGTGCATTGAGTTGGTGGAGGTTTTCCCCCATTGCAAGCTCAGTAGTTTCCCCCCATATTCACTGAATCTAGACATCTTCAGGCAGGAGTCTTACCCAAGGACTTACCTTCCAAGTATCTTTCTTGCCAGCTCACCCTTCTCTCTCCCCAGCTCTCCTGGACACCTCTTTTCCTGAGACCTCCCTTTCTATGAACATATCTTTGACTGTCATTGCATGGTGGTCCCCCAAGAATAATATGCATGCCCTGACTCACATATGTGATGCTAAGTGCTAGCAGTGGCTTGGAACACCCCTCACTGTGCACCCATGTCTCTTACTCAGTCACAATAATTGCAGAATCTTCCTGGGACATCATCTGCCCCTTCTTTCACCAGCTGCTGCCTCAGGAAAAGTGGGAACCATGTTTGAAAGTACCTTACACAGAGCTGTACAGTGGGTGTATAATACATAATTTTTCATTGAATTAATATATGTGTCTAGTTTTGTAAGAGCTAGAGAAGAAGAGGAGGTCAATATGTTAGGAAATCCATCAAGTTGTGTTCTATTGTTTCTGTTAGGGACAACTTTTTAAAGACAGCTAATCTGAATAAATAGATAAATAGATAGAATAAATAGATGCACTTTTTAGTGAATAAATATTAAGGGTAAGAAGTCCTGGATTCTGGCTCCAGTTAGCTCCAGGTTTCCCACATACATCTCTGTGACTGTAAATAAGTCAAGAAGCCTTCCTGAGCTTGTGTCTATAATTGAAGCAAGAAGATGTGGCCTTGGAGAGTGGTTTTGCAGCTTCAAAGAGATGAACAAGTGCAGCACTTTGGAGTATAAAGTGTTATAGATAAATGTAAGAGATTATTAAGGCCATAAGTCATCACCATGCCTCCTGCTGGGAAAATGTGCTATAAGGAGTAAAGTTTGCTGTGCTGTTGGTCCTCATACTGTGAGGGAAGGCACATCTCAGCCAGGCAGGCAGGAAGCCAGAACTTTGCCCATGACTGGGCGGAGGGAATAAGCCACAAAGAAGGGGTATTTTCTTAAGATCTTCTGTTTCCAATGAATCATCAGGGGGAACCAGAACCATGTTGTTGAGTGAACAGTGATATTGTTTTATGAAAAGCATATCTACAACATCTGTGATTTGTCTCAATGTAATCTGAAAATAAGTATTAGTTGTTTTTTTGTTTCCATTGTATTTGTACATAAAATACTGGGTTCTAAATTAGAAAAAGTTAATATTCTCTTAATGGGATTGCTTGGGGGAACACACAGCATGCAATGCAATGTTTCAAAGGAATCTTTAGGTGAATGGGCCACAAACTCTCACTCTCACAGTTTAATCAAGGAAATTTCAGGTGCAAACAAAGCAACAGAGACTGCAGAACACTAAGAAGAAAAGTACAATATAATGTGTTGTGAAAGCAGGATTATACACCAGGGTATTTCTCAGGGTGCCAAGAATATTTAGAAATGTTTGTTAGCAAATAATATATTGTTGATACATTCCTATAAGCACATTTGATCAATTTGCAATTGAATTAGTTGTTGTTGTTCTCAACCTTTGTAATAATGTTTAAAAGAATTTGGTAGTATTAAGGTGATAACAAGACAGAAGTGGTTGGAGCACAGTTCTAGTCTTGTTTTTGCTAAGCATCCAAGTGTATCACAAGAAGCTGATTCCTGCTTTCAGCATTGCACAGTGCTCAGAATGGCCCAGAACACCCTGGAGTCAGATTATTGTCCCACTTTAATCCTTAGAGTTGGAAACCATTTCCTTCTTCTCACAGTTTCGCCCCCAGTGGAATTACATTTTTGTGCAAGCAACTACTGATCTCAAGGTTAAAAGGAAAAGAAAGAAAAGCTTTTGAAATCAGTGAAGGTATAAAAATAGCTACTGCAGGGAGATACACACAGGCCATAACACATCTTAAACACAGAAAATTAATCCTGCCAACTCCAGCTGGGAGCTCAACCAGCCCCTGTTCACAGCTATCACCCATCTTCAGAGATCAAGTTCAGATTGCTTGCATTCATTATGCAAATTCATGTTGTGGCCTTGATTTAAGAAGAAGGGGAGGACCCTAACTAAAGCAAAAGTCTTAGTGAGAAAGTAAAACCAATTGAATTTATGTATGTGCAAAGGGCAAATGAAATCTTTAATTCTGGCTCTGTCTTTAGGAACAACACTATCCAGGAGTCAAGAAAAATTAAAAATGACACTAAAATTCTCATTCATATTTGGGAAAGATTGCATAATAATGAGCCTAAACTGAATGTATCTATAATGCTCCCAGCACAGAGCTGCCTTTCCTCTTGACACCATATTCTCCATTAGTGACACACCATCACTGTCCTCTCAGCACCTGAACCTCAACACTCATGGACCTTTGATTCCACATTTTCCTATAAGCAGTTGCGTGAAGACTGTTCTCCTTTCAAGGTGTGAGGAAAAGGCTGAAAAGTTCTGCAAATACTGTTTAGCTTCTTCAAGGTGCAGAATGAACTTGAGAGACTTACAGTCAAGGTTATTAAGAGCTTGAATGAGTCACTAAAATGGATTTGATGTTGAAAACACAAGTTGGACCAAAATGAAGATTAAACATCTATTTAACTCAGGTTCTGCTTTACAGGAAGTAACAAAAAAAAAAAAAAAAAGAGAGAGAAAAATATATTTTTTAAAGGCCAAAATTCCAGTTTGAGAGAGGTGGGTGTTAAAAGGCTGAATATAGCACTGGGATTTTTCCAAATTAAAAGGGGTTATTCCAAGTTAAAAATTCCAAGTAAAAAAATCTGGAGAAGGGAGGGAAGATGGTGCAAGAGTAGGGGACTGCAAATTCATCTGGTCCCTTAAATTCAGCTGGATATCTATCAAATCATTCTGAATACCTGTGAATTCAACCTGGCATCTAAGAGAAGAATTACTTCAAGTCTAAAAATATAAAAGTGATCACTTTTCACAAGCTAGGAGGTGCAGAGAAGTGAATCTGAGGGGATATATTGGAGGATAAATGACAGGGGGAGGGAGTCTTCAGAGGCTGGCTACCAGAAAGTGATAGAGCAATGGAATGTCAAATTGGAACTTTTAGAAATCTTCTCCTGCAAGGGACATCCCATCCTGGAAGGTGCTCAGGTGGTGAAGCAGGGCAGAATCCTAGTTGGGACAGTGTGGTCTCAGGATATCCCAGGGCCACAGAAAGAATGGGAGTGCTAGAGTGTGACTGTGTTCCCAGATATTGGAACAGGGAAGCAGGCTACAATTAATGAGTCCTGGAGTGGGCTCCCAGCTAGGTGTCACCATAAACAACAAACCACAGAAGACTGCTCTTCAAGCAGGGACCCAGCAAGCAAAAAGAAATGCTTTTGCTGGGGGGACTGCTCTCCAAGCAGGGGCCCAGCAAGCAACATGACCCTCCTCCTTTCCCAGGGAGGAACAAGAGAGGTGCTTTGAGGATCCAGCAACCCAGTGAACAGTGGAGCCCCAGTAACACCCCCACTCCCATGATTGGTGCAGGTGTGCACCTCAGAAGTCTGCAGAGTTTGATAAAAACAAAAGTGATCAATTGTTTTTCCCTGAGGGTACACTGGAGTGAGGACACTGAGACTGGCAATCAGGGTTTCCCCATTTTTATTTTTTTCATCCTCTAAACCTGCCCAGGAAGCATTTAGGGGAAAAAGATAAACAGAGGAAATGGAAGCAGCTTACACTGAGTCCCGCCTCTTGGTAAGGGGTCGTGTAACTCCACTCAGACAAAGACACCTGAGAATCAGTGCAACAGTACCCTCCCTCAGAAGACCAGCAGGGACATTAGAAGAATACTAAGTTTATGAATCACACAGAAGTCCAAAACTCCTGTGTTGAAGATAGTACATAGAATTCAAGGTTTTTTCCCCATGATTTTTTAGTCTTTCAGCTTGAAATTTTCTTTTTCCTTTTTTTCCTCTTGAGCTAGTTTATTTTATCAACTCTTTTTAAAAGTCTTTTTAAAATTTTCCTTTTTCATTTTCATTTTATGGATATATTCTTCATTTTTTGCTTCCTTTCACTGTATTCAGTTTTATTTTTGTATATATATGCTTTTGTTTCTTTACACTTTTGGGATCCAGAGTTTGTTAAATTATATCCCCCCTATCTCCTCCCCCCACTTTTTTGGTTTCTGATCTTTTTGGATTTGTCTAGTGTATACTTTGCTGGATCGTGTTTGGTATTTTTTTTAAAATTATTTTGTTATCTCATTCATCTAATTCTTCTCTGGGCAAAAATGACTAGAAGGAGAAACTCACAACAAAAGAAAGAACCAGAGGTAAGTCTGTGTGATAGATTTAATTGATATGGATATAAGTACAATGTCAGACCTAGAATTCAGAATAACAATTATAAAGTTAGTAACCGGGCTTGAAAAAATCATAAAAGACACTAGAGAACCCTTTAATGAAGAAGTAAAATCTAATTGGGCCAACATTAAAAATGTTTTCACTGAGATTTAGTCTAAACTGGATGCTCTAACAGCTAGGGTGAATGAGGTGAAAGACAGCGTCAGTGACATAGAAGACAAAATGATGGAAAGGAAGAAAGTTGGGGAAAAGAAAAAAAACCTGATAGACCATGAAGGGAGATTTCTAGATATCAGCAATACCATAAAGCAAAACAAAAGTAGATTTATTGGGACCCCAGAGGAAGAAAAAAGAGGGGGGGGGGGAACAGAAGGTATATTTAAGCAAATCATAATAGAATTTCCCTAAACTGAGGAAGGAAAATATATTCAAGTCCAGAAGGCACAGAAAACCCTCCTCAAAATCAATGAAAATAGGATGATACCCAAACATATAATAGTGAAGATTACAAATTTCAGAGAAAAGCAGAAAATCCTGAAAGCATCTCAAGACAAGAACTCTTTAACCTATAGGGATAGAAACATTAGACTGGTAGCAAACCTATCCACAGAGACCTGGCAGGCCAAAAAGGAATTGCATGATATATTCAGGGTACCAAATGAGAAAAACATACAGCCAAGAATAGTTTGTCCCACAAGACTATCATTCAAAAATGGAAGAAGAGATAAAAAGCTTCCAGGACAAACAGAAACTAAAAAAATTTATGATCACTAAACAAGACCTGCAAGAAATATTAAAGGGGATTCTGTAAGTGAAAAGAGAGTCCAAAAGTAACATAGACCATAAAGGAACAGAGACAATTTACAGAAAAGGACACTCTATGGATAATACAATGGTACTAAATTCATATCTTTCAGCAGTTACTCTGAATGTAAGTGGGCTAAATGCTCCAATCAAAAGACACGGGGTATCAGATTGGATAAAAAATCAAGACCCATTGATATACTCTCTGCGAGAGACTCATTTTAGACCCAAATACATCTCCATATTTAAAGTGAGGTGGTGTAGGGGCGCCTGGGTGGCTCAGTGGGTTAAAGTGAGGTGGTGGAGAATTGTCATGCTAATGGACATCAAAAGCAAGCTGGGGTGGCAATCCTTATATCAGACAAATTCGATTTTAAACTAAAGACTGTAGTAAGATTAAGAGGAACACTATTTCATAATTAAAGGGTGTATCAAACAAGATCTAACAATTATAAATATTTATGCTACTAAGTTGGAAGAAGTCAATTATATAAACCGGTTAATAACAAAATTAAAGGAACACATTGATAATAATACAACAGTAGTAAGGGAATTTAACACTCCACTCACAGCAATGGACAAATCATCTAAGCAGAAGATCAACAGGGAAGAAAGACCTCTGAATGACACATTGGACCAATTAGACTTCACAGATATATCCAGAACATTCCATCCTAAAGCAACAGAATACACATTCTTCTTGAGTGCACATGGAATATTCTCCAGATTAGATCACATTCTGGGTCACAAATCAGGTCTCAACTGTTACCAAAAGATTGGCATTATTCCCTGCATACTTTCAGACCACAATGCTTTGAAACTTGAATTTAATCATAAGAGGGAATTTGGAAGGAACTCAAATATTTGGATGTTAAAGAGCAAAATGAATGGTTCAAACAGGAAATTAAAGAAGAATTTTTAAAAATTCATGGAAACAAATGAAAATGAAAGCACAACTGCTGAAAACCTTTGGGATGCAGCAAAGGCAGTCCTAAGAGGGAAGTACATAGTAACACAAACCTTCCTCAAGAAACAAGAAAAGTCTCAAACACACTAAAGGACCTGGAGAAAGAACCTGGAGAAATTAAGCCTAAACCAAGCAGACAATGAGAAATAAAGATTAGTGCAGAAATCAATGAAATAAAAACCAAAAGAACAGAACAGGTAAATGAAACAAGAAGCTGATTTTTTGAAAGAATTAATAAGATCAATAAACCCCAAGCCAGATTTCTCAAAAAGAATAAAGAACTCATATTAATAAAATCATGAATGAAAGAGAAGAAATCATGACCAACATGAAGTAAATACAATTATAAGAACATATTATGAGAAGGAAAGGAGAAATACTCATTTTTTTCTATAAATAAACTTTATTATTTAATATATATATAAATAAAAGCACTCACCATAGCACATACCTTCCCCAATGTCCCTAACCCCACCACTCTCTCCCGAACCCCCTCCCCCCAGCAACCCTTAGTTTGTTTTGTGAGATTGACTCTCTTATGGTTTGTCTCCCTCCCAATCCAATCATCTTTCACTTATTCTTTTCCTACCCATCAAACCCCCCACATTGCATCTCCACTTCCTCATATCAGGGAGATCATATGATAGCTGTCTTTCTCCAACTGACTTATTTCGCTCAGCATAATACCCTCTAGTTCCATCCATGTCGTTGTAAATGGCAAGATTTCATTTATTTTGATAGCTGCATATTATTCCACTGTATATGTATACTACATCTTCTTTATCCATTCATCTGTTGATGGACATCTAAGTTCTTTCCATAGTTTGGCTACTGTGGACATTGCTGCTATAAACATTCATGTGCACATGTCCCTTTGGATCATTACGTTTGTATCTTTAGGGTAAATACCCAGTAGTGCAATTGCTGGGTCATAGGGTAGCTCTATTTTCTGCTAATTGAGGAATCTCCATGCTGTTTTCCAGAGTGGTTGCACCAGTTTGCATTCCCACCAACAGTGTAGGAAGGCTCCCCTTTCTCCGCATCCTCGCCAGCATCTGTCATTTCCTGACTTGTTAATTTTAGCCATTCTGACTGGTGTGAGGTGGTATCTCATTGCGGTTTTGATTTGTATTTCCCTGATGCTGAGTGATGTGGAGCACTTTTTCATGTGTCTGTTGGCCATCTGGATGTCTTCTTTGCAGAAATGTCTGTTCATGTCCTCTGCCCATTTCTTGATTGGATTATTTGTTCTTTGGGTATTGAGTTTATTAAGTCCTTTATAGATTTTGGATACTAGCCCTTTACCTGATATGTCCTTTGCAAATATGTTCTCCCATTCTGTCAGTTGTCCTTTGGTTTTTTTAACTGTTTCCTTTGCTGTGCAAAAGATTTTGATCTTGATGAAATCCCAACAGTTCATTTTTGCCCTTGCTTTGCTTGCCTTTGGCAATGTACCTAGGAAGAAGTTGCTGCAGCTGAGGCCTAAGAGGTTGCTGCCTGTGCTCTCCTCAAGGATTTTGATGGATTCCTTTCTCACATTGAGGTCCTTCATCCATTTTGAGTCTATTTTCGTGTGTGGCATAAGGAAATGGTCCAGTTTCATTTTTCTGCATGTGGCTGTCCAATTTTCCCAACACCATTTGTTGAAAAGGCTCTCTTTTTCCATTGGATATTGCTTCTTGCTTTGTCAAAGATTAGTTGACCATAGAGTTGGGGGCCCATTTCTGGGCTCTGTATTCTGTTCCATTGATCTATGTGTCTGTTTTTGTGCCAGTACCATATGGTCTTGATGATGACACAGCTTTGTAATAGAGCTTGAAGTCTGGAATTGTGATGCCACCAACTTTGGCTTTCTTTTTCAATATTCCTTTGGCTATTCGAGGTCTTTTCTGGTTCCATATACATGTTAGGATTATTTGTTCCATTTCTTTAAAAAAATGGATGAGATTTTGATAGGGATTGCATTAAATGTGTAGATTGCCTTAGGTAGCATGGATATTTTCACAATATTTGTTCTTCCAATCCATGAGCATGGAACATTTTTCCATTTCTTTGTGTCTTCCTCAATTTCTTTCATGAGTACGTTATAGTTTTCTGAGCATAGCTTCTTTGCCTCTTTGTTTAGGTTTATTCCTAGGTATCTTATGGTTTGGTTTGCAACTGTAAATGGGATTGACTCCTTAATTTCTCTTTCTTCTGTCTTGCTGTTGCTGTATAGAAATGCAACTGATTTTGGTGCATTGATTTTATGTCCTGACACTTTACTGAATTCCGGTACAAGTTCTAGTGGTTTTGGAGTGGAGCCTTTTGAGTTTTCCATATATAGTATCATATCATCTGCAAAGAGTGATAGTTTGACTTCTTCTTTGCCAATTTGGATGACTTTAACTTCTTTTTGTTGTCTGATTGCTGAGGCTAAGATTTCTAGTACTATGTTGAATAGCAGTGGTGATAATGGACATCCCTGCTGTGTTCCTGACCTTAGTGGAAAAGCTTTCAGTTTTTCTCCATTGAGAATGATATTTGCGGTGGGTTTTTCATAGATGGCTTTGATATTATTGAGGTATGTACCCTCTCTCCCTACACTTTGAAGAGTTTTGATGAAGAAAGGATGCTGTACTTTGTCAAATGCTTTTTCAGCATCTATTGAGAGTATCATATGGTTCTTGTTCTTTCTTTTATTCATGTACTGTATCACATTGATTGATTTGTGGATGTTGAACCAACTCTGCAGCCCTGGAATAAATCCCACTTGGTCGTGGTGAATAATCCTTTTAATGTACTGTTGGATCCTATTGGCTTGTATTTTGGTGAGAATTTTCCTATCTGTCTTCATCAAGGGTATTGGTCTGTATTTCTCTTTTTTGATGGGATCCTTGTCTGGTTTTGGGATCAAGGTGATGCTGGCCTCATAAAATGAGTTTGGAAGTTTTCCTTCCATTTCTATTTTTTGGAACAGTTTCAGGACAATAGGAATTAATTCTTCTTTAAATGTTCGGTAGAATTCCCCTGGGAAGCCGTCTGGCCCTGTTTTTTTTTGTTTGGAGATTTTTGATGACTCTTTCAATCTCCTTACTGGTTATGGGTCTGTTTAGATTTTCTTTTTCTTCCTGGTTCAGTTGTGGTAGTTTATATGCCTCTAGGAATGTATCCATTTTTCCAGATTGTCGAATTTGTTGGTGTAGAGTTGCTCATAGTATGTTCTTATAATTGTTTGTATTTCTTTGGTGTTGGTTGTGATTTCTTCTCTTTCATTCATGATTTTGTTTATTTGGGTCTTTTCTCTTTTCTTTTTGATAAGTCTGGCCAGGGGTTTATCAATCTTATTAATTCTTTCAAAGAACCAGCTCCTAGTTTCATTGATTTGTT
>PISX010022266.1:0-20205 GCA_004024625.1 Mellivora capensis | reverse complement strand
AGTTTCTATTTCATTGATTGTTGCTCTGATCTTTATGATTTCTCTTCTCCTGCTAGGTTTAGGCTTTCTTTGTTGTTCTTTCTCCAGCTCCTTTAGGTGTAGGGTTAGGTTGTGTATTTGAGACCTTTCTTGTTTCTTGAGAAAGGCTTGTACCGCTATATATTTTCCTCTCAGGACTGCCTTTGCTGTGTCCCACGGATTTTGAACCGTTGTGTTTTCATTATCATTTGTTTCCATGAACTTTTTCAATTCTTCTTTAATTTCCTGGTTGACCCATTCATTCTTTAGAAGGATGCCATTTAGTCTCCATGTATTTGGGTTCTTTCCAAATTTCCTCTTGTGACTGAGTTCTAGCTTCAGAGCATTGTGGTCTGAAAATATGCAGGGAATTATCCCAATCTTTTGATACTGGCTGAGACCTGACTTATGACCCAGGATGTGTCTATTCTGGAGAATGTTCCATATACACCAGAGAAGAATGTGTATTCTCTTCTTTTGGGATGGAATGCTCTGAATATATCTGTGATGTCCATCTGGTCCAGTGTGTCGTTTAAGGCCTTTATTTCCTTGTTGATCTTTTGTTTGGATGATCTGTCCATTTCAGTGAGGGGAGTGTTAAAGTCCCCTACTATTATTGTATTATGGTTGATGTGTTTCTTTGATTTTGTTATTAATTGGTTTATATAGTTGTTTATATAGTTGACTGCTCCCATATTAGGGGCATAGATATTTAAAATTGTTAGAACTTCTTGTTGGACAGACCCTTTGAGTATTATATAGTGTTCTTCCTCATATCTTATTATAGTCTTTGGCTTAAAGTCTAATTGATCTGATGTAAGGATTGCCACCCCAGCTTTCTTCTGATGTCCATTTGCATGGTAAATTGTTTTCCACCCCCTCACTTTAAATCTGGAGGCATCTTTGGGTCTAAAATGAGTTTCTTGTAGGCAGGATATTGATGGCTTTTTTTTTTTTTTTTTATCAATTCTGATACCCTATGTCTCTTGGATGGGGCATTTAGCCCATTTACATTCAGGGTAACTATTGAGAAATATGAATTTAGTGTCATTGTGTTGCCTGTAAGGTGACTGTTACTGGATATTGTCTCTGTTCCTTTCTGATCTACTACTTTTAGGCTCTCTCTTTGCTTAGAGGACCCCTTTCAATATTTCCTGTAGAGCTGGTTTAGTGTTTACAAATTCTTTCAGTTTTTGTTTGTCCTGGAAGCTTTTTATCTCTCCTTCTATTTTCAATGATAGCCTAGCTGGATATAGTATTCTCGGCTGCATGTTTTTCTTGTTTAGTGCTCTGAATATATCATGCCAATTCTTTCTGGCCTGCCAGGTCTCTGTGGATAAGTCCGCTGCCAATCTGATATATTTACCATTGTATGTTACAGACTTCTTTTCCCGGGCTGCTTTTAGGTTTTCTCTTTGTCGCTAAGACTTGTAAATTTTACTATTTTGTGACGGGGTGTGGACCTATTCTTTTTGATTTTGAGCGTGGTTCTCTGCACCTCCTGGATTTTGATGCTTGTTCCCTTTGCCATATTAGGGAAATTCTCTACAATAATTCTCTCCAATATACCTTTTGCTCCCCTCTCTCTTTCTTCTTCTTCTGGAATCCCAATTATTCTAATATTGTTTCATCTTATGGTGTCACTTACCTCTCGAATTCTCCCCTCATGGTCCAGTGTTTGTTTGTCTCTCTTTTGCTCAGCTTCTTTATTTTCTGTCATTGGTCTTCTATATCACTAATTCTTCTGCCTCATTTATCCTAGCAGTAAGAACCTCCATTTTTGATTGCACCTCACTAATAGCTTTTTTTATTTCAACTTGGTTCGATTTTAGTTCTTTTATTTCTCCAGGAAGGGCTTTTATCTCTCCAGAGAGGGTTTCTCTAATATCTTCCATGCCTTTTTAGAGCCAGGCTAGAATCTTGAGAATCTTCATTCTGAACTCTTGATCTGACATATTACCAATGTCCATATTGATAAGGTCCCTAGCCTTTAGTATTCCCTCTTGTTCCTTTTTTCGTGGTGAGTTTTTCTGCCTTGTCATTTTGTCCAGATAAGAATATATGAAGGAGCAAATAAAATACTAAAAGGGTGACAAAGACCCCAGGAAAACATGCTTTAACCAAATCAGAAGAGTCCCTAAATTGTGGATGTGGGAAATGGGATAAAAAGAAGTTCAGAAAAAAAAGTTAAATAAAGAAAACAAATAAAGAAAAAATATTTAAAAATACTAAAAAAGAATATATATATGTATGTATACATATGTACATATATACACTTGTGACTTGTGACTAGAACAGGGTCACCCACTTAATTTTCAGAGTATTTTGGTCTCTTAGAAGAAACTACCTCCCAAAATTTTAAGAAATGAAAACATATATAAGGGTAGACACAATGAAGGGGTGGGATATGCCTGTAAAGATGAGAAAAAAAAAATTTAATTTCTTAAAAAGGAGTTGATAAAGTAAGTTGGTTGGGAGAATAAAGAAAAAGAAAGTGGAGAGAATTTGCTCAGGTTGCAGACTAGAACAAGCCCCGAGCTAGATTTAGCATATATTTTCATCTATTAGGCGACATTGTACACCAAATTTTTTAGAAGAAAAAACCCTATGTGTATACAAAAAATAAAGTTAGATACAATGAAGGATAAAATATGACTATAATAGTGAAGGTTTAAAAAAGATTATTATTATTATTATTATATTTGAAAGTTATTGTTAAGATAAACTAGTTAAAAAAACATTAAAAGAGGAAAGGGTAAAAGTTAAGAAAAAATTTAGCAGAAGATAAAAAAATTAATTAACTGCAAGACTAAAGAATCATGGGGAGAAAGCCATGAATTCCATGCTTTGTTTTCTCCTCCTCTGGAATTCCGCTGTTCTCCTTGGTAAGTGGACTTGGTCTTGGCTGGATTTCTTGTTGATCTTCTGGGGAAGGGGCCTGTTGTAGTGATTCTCAAGTGTCTTTCCCCAAGGTGGAATTGCCCTGCCCTTACCAGGGGCCAGGCTAAGTAATCTGCTTGGGTTCACTTTCAGGAGCTTTTGTTCCCTGAATGCTTTCCATGGAGTTCCGGAGGACAGGAATGAAAATGGCGGCCTCCCAATCTCCGGCCTGGAGGAGCCAAGAGCTCGGGGCCCTGCTCCTCAGTGCACCCTCAGAGAAAAGTGCTCAATCATTCCAGTCTCCCTAGCCTCAGGCCACTCTTGGAGAAAAGCACTCAATCGCTGCCGTCTCCTTGGCCCTGGTCACGCTCCGAGCTCACCTAGCCTCTGGCTGGTTCAAGGTAACCCTGAGATGAGAGCTCACTCCTTGGCTTTGTCTCTGTAGCCGGCTTCCCTGCTCTAATACCTGCAAGCTCTGCGACACTCAGACACCCCCAATCCTTCTGTGACCCTGCGGGACCTGGGGCCATGCTGACTCCACATGGGCTTCACCCTGGTTTAGCCTCTGGAGTGATGTCCCTCAGTGGAGCAGACTTTTAAAAGTCCTGATTTTGTGCTCCATTGCTCCGCCATTTGCCGGGAGCCGGCCCCTCCTCCTGCGGTCTATCTTCCCATCGCTTTGGATTCACTTCTCCGCCAGCCCTACCTTTCAGAAAGTGGTTGATTTTCTGTTTCTAGAATTGTTGCTTTTCTTCTCTTCGATCTCTGGTTGGATTTTTAGGTGTTCCCAATGGATTGAAAAGCTATCTAGCTGATCTCCTGCTACCTGATGTAGTCTCAGCCTGCTCCTTCTCCGCCATCTTGACCAAAGGCCAACCTATGTAGATGTTTTTTCAATGGTACTGTGTATTTGATTGCCTCTATGTTTATATTAGAACTTCTAACTAATTCAATAGCTGTTAATATTCAAGAGTAGGTAATTTTGATGTGTAGAAGTTTGGTAAATACACTTGTATATCTACCATATGTCTTCTTTTTTCTCTTGCCTTACTCCTACTGGAATATGGCAAAAAACCTACTGGAAAAAAATATATTTTGCTATATTTTTACTTTTGAAGGAGTAGAGAAAAAGTGGTTTATTTTTTTACCGTGTCACTGCTTAAACATTTTCATAGAGAAATTGAGGGATATGGGACATGGGTTTAACTGTATGATGATCTTCACGATCTCCTTTCCTTTTTGATCTGGGTAATCAGTAAGTGGCATGAACTAATTGTATGAACATGAACATGAACTAATTTTATCATCCAAGGACATTCCCATTCTGATGCCTGAAAGAAATTGGTGAAATTTATGGAGCAGAAGGATAGAGACATGTAACATCTTCACTGTGGATCATTTTTTGATGCATACAGGAAAACAATTACAATCTGTGAGTCACTACTCCTTCCTTCTCATCACAGCTGGATAATATGACACTTGGTTGAAGGTATAAATCAGGGAATGAGATTCTTGAGCAATGTATTTGAAATGATTTTAAGTAATTTCCATGGTTTTATTTAAAATGGCTACCAAAGCAACCTAGTTGAAAGGAGAGACAGCACAACAAAAAATAGTTATTTTGTTAACTGAGAAATCATGAAATGAGCCACTTTGGAACAGAATATTTTCTTTTGATGATTATAATGTGTCATTTCTGACCAGATTTTGTTTTGCTCTTAACTTAATAATTTAGAACTCAACTACTATTCCACATATATAAACATAAAGCAATGTTATCTATTAATCAGGTTATTTCCCAAAGCAGTTTGCTTTAGAAATGTCATTCTGTTAAAGTGATATTTTCTGAAGGCCTGGAATTTTACTTGCCTTCTTCATTTGGGAAGTTTCAAGAGGCTTAGAATTTTTGTAAGAAAGCATAAACATTTAATTAGACTTTCCCAAAGAAACTAGAGATATGCCACTTTTATTATTGCACTCGTCATATCGTGCTTCATGATATCTTTATGTATCTGTCATCCTGCTGTTTTGTTATGTGAAGGCAGAAACCATGTCAGAAGTTACTTTGCTATCTTTCGTCTACTTAATAATGTATAACACAAAGTACATTTTCCAAAAAAACGACAAATGAATGAATGAATGAATATCAAAATGTTGCATGTAAATTGAGAACAGCCATCTCTCCAGAATAATATTATGATGGCAAGTTTTTCCTGTGGTCTTTGTGGGATTTTAGTCTCTGCAAGAGTCAACAGAACAAAAGAGATCATATTTAATGTGTCTATAGTTCATTGCACTGTAGTAAAGAGTGCTTAGATTTTTGGTACTGATATTATATGCATTACTATTTGTTTCTTATTTTGCTTATCATTTTAAGGAAAAGCTTTTGGATTGTTAGAAAAATTCTATAAAATGCAGCACAGGTTGATTGTAACTTGGTCAGCCCTCAGTATTTTCATGCCTGAACCTGGGGTTTAGAAAGAGATGTGTTAAACCAATGTGGGTCTGCTTTTTGGTGAGTTATAGACATAGACTACACCAGATAAAGTTGCCTCACAAAGTCATCTTAATTTGCAGCAAATTTTTAGATCATGGGGAAATTTTTCCAAAGCCATGACTCCCTGAACAGAAGTAAGCCATGATTCTCTTTTATTAAGGTTTGGGGTGAATATTCCAAGGAGGAGGTCTTATCATTGCATATAATAAGCAGGAATAATGTTGCACATGTGTACTGAGAAAACATGCTTATTGAAATATTGCATGTTATTGCTAATGAAGGTTATTCCATGCCCAGGGTGGGTATTTTAACATTATAATGAAGCTGAGGTAACTATTAGGCATTTTATGACTCCTCTTGAGGGTTGTACTCAAAATGTTTCTTTTTCCATTCCAGCAATTCCTTAGTTCCTGAAAGATAAAACTGATAGGTAGAAGCTTCTATGAGTTTGGTGAGTTTGGGGGAGTCTCACTGGTGAAGTTCAGTAATTGGATGTACTGAATAGTAGTTCTGAAGGTCTGCAATAGCAAAATTAATTCATTTTACTCTGAGGGAGAAAACTAAAAATTCTGAGAGGAAACTCGTGTTCTGGTTTGTGGATTGAGTGATGCATAAACTAAGAATGGGCAGTAAGGCTGTAGTCCCTCAAAAAAAAAATGTGAACAAATATTTTAGTTGTCAGTTTCTCCAAATTAGTTTCAGTGATGGTCATAAATATAGTACCTGCTTATTCACAAATAAAATAAAAATGTACACTTTCAACATTTAAGACAAAAAAAGTATAGAGTGCATATGGGACATACTTCAGAATAGATCACACACTGGGTCACAAATCAGGTCTCAACTTGTACCAAAAGATTGGGATCATTCCTTGCATATTTGCCTTAGAATATAGATGACCCAGAACATAGATGACCACTTTCTCTCTCTGCTCCTCCCTGCTGGTGTACTCAACAAATCACCAACATAATAGGTTTGGGGGGTTGGAATTGGGGGTGGATATCAAATTTTTCCTCAAATTCACTGAGGTGAGAGCAGATGTAGGGGCAGAATTTGAAGCATTAGTGGGGACAGGGAAACATGAATCACAAAACAAGGAACAGAGGGATGCTCTGTCTTGGAGGCTGGGTGGGGCAGGCCCTGGGAAACTCTGCAGATGGCTCAGTTCCCAGAGTCACATTTGTGCACATGATGTTTGTCCATTCACAGCTGTCTTGGAGGGACATTTCAGAGTTGGACTAGAGATGACATGAGGAGGCAGGAAGGAGGTAAGCTTATTTTGAGATAAAATTGCTAAACTGTACATCCTGTTATGTTACTTTTCCATGTACATATTATATTTCATGATGAAAATACCTAGAAAATTGAATAATTATATCACTTTAGGCTTCTTTTATGACATGAAGGAATCTGTGATGGTACAAAGAATTGACCTTAATATCTTTATAGATGCCCTTAGAATCTTTAAAGATAAATTTTTTTAAAAAATTATTTATTTATTTAATTATTTGACACAGAGAGATAGAGATAGAGTGAGAGAGCACAAGCCTGAGGAGTGGCAGGCAGAGGCAGAGGTAGAAGCAGGCTTCCAACTGAGCAAGGCACACTATGTGGGGCTTGATCCCAGAGTCCTGAGACCTGAGTGAAAGATTAACCAACTTAACCAACTGAGCCACCCAGGCAACAACCAAGGTTAAAAATTCTTAATTAACAATTTAATTTAATTTAAAATTAATAATTTAGTAAATAATTATTATGGAAAGGTATGTTTTAAAATTGGAAATAATTGGTTGAAATTTTATTTCCAAAATTATTTGAGATGTAAAAAAAGTCTGGGGTAAGTCCCCCTCCTCTGTACTTCCCTGATACATACATGTCTATTATTGTGCTTACTACATCATCTAATAATTATTTTTTAAATAAGCGTTTTTTTCAGAAAAGCTTTACAGAAAAATTGCAGTGTTAATGCAGATAGTTCTTTTATACTCTATACCTAGTTACTCTTATTGCATGTTACATTAGTTTAATACAGTTGTCACAGCTAATGAACCAGTATTGATATTTTATTATTAACTGAAGTTCATACTTTACATGGAACACCTTAGTTTTTTACCTAATGTTCTTTTCCTTTCCTACGATCCCATCCCATCCCATCCCATCCTATCTAAGAATATAATACAGTATGTTTAGCCACCATGTCTTTTTGGGCTCTGCTAGACTGTGAAAACTTTCTTATACCGTCCTTGTTTTGAAGATTCTGACAGTATTTTATATAACACTTCTCAGTTTGGTTTTGTCTGATTTATTTTCCAGGATTACAATGGGGTTATGGGTTTTGGGTAGGAAGAGCCACTGAGGTAAAATGCTGTTATCATAACCTCATATCAAGGGTACATACTATCAGCATGAAATATCACTGATGATGTTGACCTTGATCACCTGGATGAGTTTTTTTTTTTTTAAGATTGTATTTATTTTTGAGAGAGAAAGCAAGAATGGGAGAGAGAGAGTATGAGAGGGGAGAGGTCAGAGGGAGAAGCAGGCTCCCTGTCAAGCAGGTAGCCTAATGTGGGACTCAATCCTGGGACTCCAGGATCATGACCCGAGCTGAAGGCAGTTGCTTAACCAGCTGAGCCACCCAGGCACCCTGGCAGAGATATTTTTGATCAAGTTTTTCCATTGTGAAGATATTTCCTACCACCCCATGCTCCATCTCCTACAAGAGATTTGTTTGTTCTCTCTCATTGACTTATTTATTTAATAATTAATTTATGTCAGCACTCATGAATATTTATTTTACTATACTTTAGGTTGTAGTCTAACACCACATTATTATTATTAGTAGTAGTAGTAATTTTGGTTGCTCAAATTGCTCTAGGTTTCATCTCCATTGGGAGATCATGCAGTTTGGTGCTTGTATTCTTCTAATAAAACACATCATCTTGTTTTTTTAGCTCTTCCTTACTTTCTGGCACTACAAGATGCTCAGTGTTGTCTATAATATTTTCTGCCCCGGCCCTAGATTCAGCCACTTTTCCAAGGGGTCCTGATTCCTTTTATTGGAAATGGTATCACAAACTAAGCCCTAGGTGCTGTGTGTGCTTGTTGTGGCTGGGGCCTGGTTGATCCTGAGCTTTCTCAGCAGACAGAGCTTGAAAGAATATGTGTTAGTCTATCTATACACACATCTATTAGTATTCCTATATATACCCATTTGTATCTACATTAAACAAAATGTGAATTCATAATGCTGTCACTAGCTCTAATCCCACACATTTGACCCATTCTGGGTACTCTTTTTGCTTTTCTGTAACCTTGCACACCACCAGTGAGAAACTTGACTCCCAGTATCCACCATCCATTTACTTAATCATTTTCAGGATATAAGTACAGCAGCATCCTTGAGAAACAACTTTACCATCTGGTGTATAGTGCTTATGGTAGTTTATTTTGACTTTAGTTTTACAATCTCTACTTATTCCCCAAGTTACTTAGCTCAGCAGTTCTTCTCTCCATCTCTCTTTCCTTGGTGAGATTATGTCATATGTTTTAAACACATTTAAATTCTTTCATTACAGTCTGCACTTCTGTTTGGTATGTTCTACCAATCTAGTTGGGTTTGCTTTAATTTATATGCATAAAATTTATTCTTTGTGCCAAAAAGTTCTATGGGCTTTGGCAAATGGATAGTGTCACCTATGCAGCAATAAAATACCATACATGAATTTCACAATCCTAAAAATCTTCTGTGCATTACATATTCAATCTTCCCCCCTTCACAAAGCCCTTGCAACCACTGATCTATTTTCTGTCTCTATAAGTTTGCTTTTTCCAAAATGTCATATAAATGTAATCATATAGTATGTAGCATTTTTAGATTGGCTCCTTTTACTTAATAAAATGTATTTAAAATTCATATTTTTTTTATTGCAAAGATTGAAAGGTCTTTTTAAAATCACTGAATAGTATTTTTCCATTGTATGTATGTACCAATTTGTCTATCTGGACACTTGTTGAAGGATATTTTGGTAGTTTTCAGTTTTGACAATTGCAAATAAAGCTCCTATAAACATTAGTGTGCAGATTTTTGTGTGGCATAACTTTTAAAATCAATTGGGTAAATACATAGGGGTACAACTGCCAGATTATATGTAAAACAATTGATTATGAAAAACTATTAAGTACTTCAGAAACAGTTGTAACATTTTGGGTTCCCATAAGCGTGTATAAGAGTGCCTTTTGTTCTAAATCCTCACCAGCAATTGGTGGTGAGGATGTAGAACAAACAAACAAACAAAGAACAAAACAAAAAACTGATAAAAAATTGTCAGTTTTTTAAAAATTTTAAAACTTTCTTAGTTATTTTTACAATTTTTAAAGTTTTTATTTAAATTCCAATTAGTTAACATAGAGTGTTAACATAGAAA
Organism: Mellivora capensis; assembly: GCA_004024625.1. Taxonomy (NCBI): domain Eukaryota; kingdom Metazoa; phylum Chordata; class Mammalia; order Carnivora; family Mustelidae; genus Mellivora; species Mellivora capensis. The sequence continues at coordinate 10,383 of PISX010022266.1, read as the reverse complement.
CATATTACAGTTTCAGGTGTGCAATTTAGTGATTCAACACTTCCATGCAACACCTAGTGCTCATCACAACAAATGCACTCTTTAATCCCCAACACCTATCTAACCCATCTCCCCACTGACCTCCTCTCTGGTAACCATTGTGCATGCTTTGGCAGCACATATACTCTCTGGTAACCATCAGCTTGTTCTCTGTCGTCTATTTCTTGGTTTTCCTTTCACTTTTTTTATCCCCCTTGATTATTTGTTTTGTCTCTTAAATCCCACATTTACAGAAAATAAATTCAAAATGGATTAAAGATCTAAATGTGAGACAGAAAACCATCAAAATCCTAGAGAAGGAAACAGGCAGTAACTTCTTTGACATCAGCCATAGTAACTTCTTACTAGATATGTCTTCTGAGGCAAGGGAAACAAAGCAAAAATGAACTACTGAGACTTAATCACTTCTGCACAGTGAAGGAAATAAGCAATAAAACTCAAAGGCAACTACAGAATGGGAGAAATATTTGCAAATGACATCTATATCTGATAAAGGGTTAGTATCCAAAACATATAAAGAACTTACTAAACTCAACACACACAAAAACCAAATAATCCAATTAAAAAATGGGCAGAAGACAGGAATAGACATTTTTACAAAGAAGACATACAGATAGCCAACAGACACATGAAAAGATGTCCAACATCACTCCTTTTAAGAGAAATACAAATCAAAACTACAATGAGATATCACTTCATACCTGTCAGAATGGCTAAAATTGACAACCCGGGAAACAAGAAAGGTTGGCAAGGATGCAGAGAAAAGGGAACCCCCTTACACTCTTGGTGGGAATACAAACTGGTGCAGCTATTTTGGAAAATACATTGCAAGTTCCCTAAAAAGTTAAAAAAAAGGACTACTTTATGATCCAGCAGTAGCACTACTAGGTATTTACCAAAAAGATACAAAATACTTATTCAAAGGGGCACATATCCTTCAATGTTTATAGCAGCACTATCCACAGTTGCCAAGTTATGGAAAGAGCCCAAATGTCCATTGACTGATGAATGGATAAAGAATATGTGGAGTATATATATGATAGAATATTATTCAGTCATAAAAAAAGAATGAAATCTTGCCATTTACAATGATGTGGATGGATCTAGAGAGTATTATGCAAAGTGAAATAAGTCATTCAGAGAAAGACAAATATGAGGTAGTTCTTTTTTTTTAATTTTAACAATTATAATAGATGTGTATGAGTAAGCCACTGCTGTTTTAATTTGCAGTTGACAAAAGATGTTGAATTGTTTTTCTTTTTTTTTTTTTTTTTGCCATCTGTACACCTTCTTGGATGATATGGTTTAGATCTTTTGCCCAGATTTTAATTGGGTTGAGTTTTAAAGATTAGTTGAATTTTAAAAATTCTTTGTATATTGTAGCTACAAGTCAGATATGTTGTTTGAAAATATTGTTTCCCAGTCTGTGGCTTGTCTTTGCATTACAATAACAGAACTTTTCAAAGAACAAAGGTTTTTAACTATATTAGTCTAATTTATGAATTTTTCCTTCATCATGCTTTTAGTGTTCTAAAATCTCATCACAAAAAGTAAAATCATATAGATTTTTCCCTCTTTCCTCCTAGAATTTTTAGTTTTTCATTTTCCATTTGGGTCTATGATCCATTTTGACTAAGTTTTTGTGTAAGATATTAGGTCAATGTCTAGGCTCCTATTTATTTATTTGCTCATTCATTCACTCATTTTTGCAAAGGACATTTAATTGTGCAGGCCAGTGTTTGTTGAAAAGGCTACACTTTCTCTGGTGAGTACCTGTGTGTCTCTGTTAAAAGTCAGGTGACAACATTTGTGTGTCTATTCCTAGGCTCTCTATACTGTTCCACTGATCTATTTATTTATTCTGTTCCCAGATTATACTATACTTTCCCCAATACCATACTATTTTGGTTAATGCAGCTTTTTGTAAGTCTCAATCAAGCAGTGTCAATCCTTCAACTTTGTTCTTCCTTTCTCAGTTCTTCGTCTTTCTGTATAATTTTAGAATCAGTTTGCTGATAACCACAAAAAAAAAAATCATGCTGGGATATTTTAAATTTTATTTTTATTTTTTTCATGCTGGGATTTAGGTTGGGATTTTGTTGAATCAGTAGATAAACTAGGGAAAATTGACATCTTAATGTATTAAGTCTTCTAAACATGGTATATATTTCCATTTATTTGGATTTTTTTGATAATCTTCACCAGGGTTTTGCAGCTTTCTGTATAGGTTTCCTATACATATTTTGTTAGAAGTACACCTAAGAATTTCTTTTTTGTGTGTTATTACAAATATTTTTAATTCCAAATTATTAAACATTCAGTTTCTTACCAATGAGAATATTATATAGAATTTTTGCAAATAGTTCTCATTAGATTAAGAAAATTCTTTTTTATTCATAGTTTATTATTATAATTTTATTGTCTACTGACTCAGTAGCGAACTGCCTCTTTCATTCCTGGCATTAGTAATTTGTATTATCTTTCTTCTTAGCCTGGCTAGAAGTTTGTTAACTTTATTAATATTTTAACAAATGACTTTGGTTTCCTTTTCTGTTTTCATATTTTTATTTCATTGACATATGCTCTAATTTTTATTATTTCTTTTCCATCTATTTGCTTTAGGTCCAACTTGTTAATATGTCTTTAGTTTCCTGGGGTTCAATCTGAGATTAAATGCTTTTTAGGTCTTTTATTCTTTTTCCTCTAAACACTGAAATAGTATGCCACAGCTTTTGATGAGTTATTTTATTTTATCATGATTATAAATCTTATTCTTTCTTATGTTCTTATTTATTTCATTTTTTTCATTATTTTTTAAATTCCAGTATAGTTAACATACAGTGTTATATTAGTTTTAAGTATATGATCTAGTGTTTCAACAGTTCTATACATTACTCAGTGATAATCTTAAAAAGTGTACTCTTAATCCCCTTCAGCCATTTCAACATCCTGTCACCTACCCCCATCTGGTAGTCACTAGTTTGCTCTCTATAGTTAAGAGTGTTTCTTGGCCTCTTTCTCTCTTTCCTTTGCTTGTTTTCTTTCTTAAATTCCACATATGCATGAAATCTGATGGCATTTGTCTTTCTCTGACTGGTTTATTTTACTTGCATAATACTCTCTAGCTCCATCCATGTCAATGCACATGGCAAGATTTCATTCTTTTTTAAGGCTGAGTAATATTCCATTATATGTATATACCACATCTTTATCCATTCATCTAGCATTGGACACTTGGGCTGCTTTCATAATTTGACTGTTGTAAGTACCCCTGCAATAAACATTAGGGTGCATGTATCTATTTGCATTAGTGTTTTTGCATTTTTGGGTAATTAACCAGGAGTGTGATTATTGGATTGTAGGGTGGTTCTATTTTTGATTTTTTGAAGAAACTCCATACTGTCGTCCACAGCCACTGCACCAGTCTGCATTCCCACAGTGTGAGAGCATTCCTTTCTCTCCACATACTCACCAGCATTTGTTTCTTGAGTTTTTTATTTTAGCCATTTCCACAGATGTAAGGTGATATCTCATCATAGTTTTGATTTGTGTTTCCCTGATGATGAAGAATGTTGAGCATCTTTTCATGTGTCTCTTGGCCATCTGGATGTCTTCTTTGGAGAAATGCCTGTTTATGTCTTCTGCCCATTTTTTAATTGGATTATTTGGGCTTTTGGGTGTTGACTTTGATAAGTTCTTCATATTTAGATACTAATCCTTTATCAGATACATCATTTGCAAATATCTTCTCCCATTCAGTATACAGTTTTTCTTTTGTTTCCCTTGTCTCAGGAAGCTACTGTGTCCATGTCAGAGAAATTATTACCTATGTTCTGTTCTAGGATTTTTATAGTTTTTGGTCTCACATTTAAGTCTTTCATCCCTTTTGAATTTATTTTTGTGTGTGATGGTAAGAAAATGGTCCAGTTTCATTCTTCTTCATGTTGTCATCCAGCGTTCCCAATACCATTTGTTGAAGAGTTGTCTTTTTCCCATCAGATATTCTTTCCCGCTTTGTTAAAGACTTAGTGACCATATAAGCACAGGTATATTTTTGGGCTTTCTATTCTATTCTGTTAATCTCTGTGCTTTTCCTGATTAGGATAGTTTTCAGGTATCATTTCTTCAAATACATTATTTATTTCCCTTTCTCTCTCCTCACCTCCTGGGACTACTATATTATGGATATTATGCTGTGATGGTGTTGCTGGGTTCTCTAAGTCTATTCTTACATGCAGTATTTTTTTGTCTCTCACCTATTTAGCTTGGTTGCTTCCCATTACTCTATCCTCCCGGTCACTTATTTGTTCTTCTGTTTCCTGTAGCCTACTACTATTCCATCTGTTGTATTTTTAATATCATTTATTGGCTTCTTCATCTTTATGTTATTTTTTATCCCTTTGTCAATGGTCTCACTGATGTCCTCCATTCTTTTCTGAAATCCAGTTAATATCTTTATAATCATTACTTTAAATTCTCTGCAAGGTAGATTACTTATTTCTGTTTTGCTTAGATCTCTTGCTGTGATTTTGTCTTGTTTCCTTGTGTGGGACATACTCCCTTGTCCCCTCATTTTGTTGCTTTTTCTTTTAATCCAGACATCTGCACTAACCTTCTTATCTATTGTGGGCTGTGCTTACTCTCTGTGGTGTTAATGATTCCCAGGAAGGATGGCTCTGAAGGGGCATGACCATAGGAGGGCAGCGAGGGCAGGACAGTAGTATTAGCAAAATTTGCAGTAGCTGCTAGTCTTAGGCTGGGTTACTCAAAGCAAAGCAGCCAGAATCAGGTGGCAGCCAGCTGTGTGAAGCAGTGTGGTATGGAGGTTGGTGGGTGGCATGGTGGATAGCAGGGTATAAGGGCATATCAATGCACCATTGACAAAAATTTGCATTGAGCCCAGGGCTGAGACCAACAGGTTTGAAGGTAGTGGGTCCTCAGGAGAATGCATAGGCAGGGCACACTGTTAGCATGTTAGTTAGCAAATGTCGGTCCAGCCCAGACTCTTGCAGGTGGCCTTGTATTTATGCTGGGGGGTGTGGAAGAAAATGGTGTCTGCCAGCTCCTTTGCTCCCAGAGAAGGCTCCCAACATGCTCTAAAGTCTAAAATAAACAGATTTTCCTTCCATTTGCCCAAGGCATTGTGCAAACTGTCATTTCCATGCTGCCTTTCTATGGCTGCTGTCTTTTTAAGGTGGGGACCCAGCTATCACTCGCCCTCTTGGCTTGCCCAGTACTGAGTCAGCTGACTTTTAAAGCTCCAGGCTCCAAGTCCTGCTGGTTATACAAACTCAGGGAATTCTGCCCCTCTAGTTTTCACAGCCAGATATTATGGGGATTTATCTTTCCCATAGGGGTTCCCAGGTATGGGGGATTGTTTCCCCTTTCGGCACCTGCAGTTCCCTTCCTTCTGTAGGCAGCTCCTGATCACATTTCTGTCTTTTCTAACCTCTTAGAGGAAGTTTCATCCTCTACATTTAGTTGTGGAGTTTGTTCTGTTAGTCTACCAGTCACTCCAGTTTGTTTATACAGATGCGAGTGATATCTAGTTGCAAACATAAGATGGGGTGAGTGTAGGGTCCTACTACTCTGCCATCTTCCTAAGATTGATGAGTTTATTTTTATTTTGTTGAAAAAATTAGAAATTCTCCTAAGTTACTTAGAAGTTTGCTATTTAATTTATGAATATTTGAGGGTTGTCAAGATATCTTTCTGTTATTGACTTCTGGCTTAATTCTGTATGGTCTGAGAATGTATTTTTTATGATTTCTCTTCTTTTAAATTTGTTAAGGTATATTTCGTGGCCCAGATGTGACTTATTATGGTGAACATTTTATTTCTAATGAACTTTTACTTTAGTGGAGACTTGGTGTAAGGGAAGGGGAAGCTTATGCTAGATTTTGCCAAATTTCCATCTAAAAGGGAATTTACATTTTTCCAGCAATGTATTATAGAGGTATGTTTTTTTCAGTATTGCCCATCTGATAGGTGAGAAATTATATCTCAGAGTAGTTTCCCTTTGCATTTCTTTTATTGTGAATGAACTTGAATTTATTTTCATGCATTTGAAGGATACATACATTTTTTCTGAATTGTCTGTAGCTTTGGCCATTTAAAATTTTCTTTATTATTTTCTTTTGAAAACGACAAGAATATTTGTCTGTTTATGTTTTATGCATTAGTCCTTTTCCTTTCTAAAAATATATACTTTTTATTTTTTAAAAATAATTGTGACTAGCATAGTTCTTACTCAGATTTCCCAATTTCTGCTGCTTTCTCTATCATTCTTTCTATCTAAATTCAGACTTTTTTGTAAACTGCCATAGCATATGTAATGCCCTTTTAGCCCTAAATACTTCAATATGCATTTCCTTAAAAAAAGAACACTTTTCCACAAAAAGACCACAATAGACTATCAACATAAGCAAATCGATATTGATATAATACTACCATCTAATCCATGGTTCCTATACAATTTTGCTGTCATTACAGAATGCAGTTGTAGATCATGTGTTGAATACAGTTGTCAAGCCTTTGTAGACTCCTTCAGTCTGGAACAGTTCCTCAGTTTTTCCTTTCACACCTTTGACTAATGCCTTTGTAAAAATAATGCATCATAAAGGAATGCACATCATATAGATTAGTCCCATTACTGGAATGTTAATTTTATCACTTGGTTAAGATGTTGCTTTCCAAGTTCTCTGTTGTAAAGTTAATGAATAAGTATTTCTTATTTATTAACTGGAAACTGATAAATATGGTTTACAGCAGCACACATCCACACCCACACCCACACCCACACACTCAGCATTAGAAAGCTTTACCCCACACCCTTGTTTTCTTTCTTTCTTTTTTTTTTTTGTGTAAAGCTTTTCACTTTTTTACATTTAGATATATAATCCATTTGTAATTTTTTTTTTTGTCCTGGGAAATAAGGGTTTAGTTTTAACTTTTTTCAAATAACAAATGGCTTTCTCCAATACAATTTATTTAAAAATTCATTTTGCCTTCTGTGTTTTCACTTGCGATTTCTATCATATACTAAGTTATGTGGGTCTATGACCTTTCTAATTTAGTTTGTTGGTCTCTGTTTATTTGGATTCTGATATACTAGACTGTTTAAATTTTAGAAAAGCAGATATTTAGACAATTTTAAAATACCAGATCTTGTAATAGACATTACAGTAGTAGCTAGTTGCCTCTCCTTAGAGTTTTGCTTTTTCAGTGTTGTCTTCCAGCTGTATGTTTATTTTTCCATATGAAATTGTGTATCAATACAAAATTTGCAAATTTTATTGATTACAAAATAATTCACATTTTCATTGGAATTGCCTTATACTCATGAATTAGTTTTTGGAGAATTGATGAGGTTGAACCATCCTACACAAGGAAAAAGGATAAATTCCTATTTGTATAGGTCGACTTTTGTGTCCTTTAAGAGCACTTCAGCTTTTGATCTTATAGGTTATACATATTCTTGTTAAACTTATTCCTAAATATTTTATCTTCCTTATTGGTTTTCGATATTTCCTCTATCCTTATATTTTACAATTGGTGTTTTTTAGTATATATTGAGGCTATTGTTTTTCAAATTAATTTTCTATCTTTTTCCTTGCTAAATTCTTGTCTTAGTTAATTTTATCATTGATTTTCTAGAATTTACAGATATACTATCAAATTTTCTGCAAATAGTTTTACTTCTTTTTTCATTCTCATGCCTCCAGCTGATTTTTCTAATTGCATTGATCAACATATCTAGTACAGGGTTTAATAGTAATAAAGGTACTGAGCATCCTTGTTGTTTATCTGATCTTATTGGAATTACCTCTTATATTTGACAATTAAGCAAGATATGTGTTTCAGAAAGTATGCATAGATTTCTATCTTTTGAGTATTTTTATTTGTAATGAGTGTTAAGTTTTTTCATTTTTCTGAAAAATGGAGATAATAATATGATTTTCTCTTTAGACCTATTAATACCATTTATTGTATTAATGAATTTTAATTATTGAAACAAGATTATGTTGTGCACTCCAATGTGTTTGGTCACATGATATTATTAATGTGGTGTTGGATTTTGTTGATTGATAACTTATTTAATATTTTTTGTTGATAGCCAATGATATTGTTTTCTAACTTTTTAACATGCTATATTTAAAATGTTAATGATCAATGTTATAATTGCTTCAACAGGACATTTTCTTTTCATTAGCTATTTTTTTGGAAAATTTAATGTAAAACTGGGACTATTTGTTCTTTGAAAGTATATAATTTCCTTTTGAAATGATCTGAGCTTGGTGCATTTTGAGAATAGCTCTATGATAACTTTCTCTTTTCTTCTACCAAAATTGGTGCACCTGAGATTTCTGTTGCTAATGGGATCAATTTTAGTAAGTTAACTTTATTTAACTTAACAGAATTATTCATTTCTTTTAGGTTCCAAATTTATTTGCAAAAAGTTACAAAGTAACTTCTTACTATTAAATTTTTTCCCTGTGTTAATGGTTATTTCTACCCTTTTGTTTCTTACATTATTCTGCTGTTCTTGTTGGCTTTCCCCCTTACTTTATTAATTATTTGGAGAAAAAAGGAGGACTTAATTTAATATTTAAAACTTCTGTTTTATATTCCCTACCTCATTAGTTTGTTTTTATTTTTATTATATTATTCAATGTGTTTTTCTTTTGCACTATTTTGCTGTTCTTTTTCTAGTCAAGTGGGAAAATTATTTATTTATTTCACTTTTTATTGACATAAGTATTTAAGGCAATGGACTTTCATCTGATCTGCTTTATTTTTATCCCACAAGGCCTAATATTAGTGCTTCTGTTGTCATTTTTTAAAAAAACTTTGTAATTTTGGTTTTCATTCCTACTTTCCCCAAAATGTTGTTAATTAATCCTTCTATTCCAAATTTGCATGTAGGTAACCTGATTAAAATTTGTTGCTAATCTCTAATTTTTTCATTGTGTTCAATAAGTAGTAGTGATGAGGGAGCAGGAGGCTGGCTGAGGGCAAAGCAAAAGCTGGCACCTTGCACCTCCTCTCCACCCGCTCCCCTGGGTAATATGTGTGATATTCCTCAGGCACCCCTGACTGCCAGAAACAAGAAACAAATAGTTAACTTGCAGAGATCACAATCCTGCAAGATAGGAGTCTCCCTTGGTTTACAAATATCCTAGAGATCTACAAAGAAGTTACCTTATCAACTGCACAATTTCCAGAGGCAAATAACTCAGTTCCTCAAGCCCTAATGTCATCCTCCCCTCCATAAATAAAACTGAAGGAAGCTGAGGTAGAAGGAAATGTAAATAAAGTTAAATCTCTTCTGAACCTAAATCTCACTAACAAAAACGCTTGATAACAGGATTGTGACATCCCACCAGGAATCTCCCAACTATCTTGATGTTAATGGCTTGCCAAAAGGGAAAAAGACAACATTGATCAAGCCTCTAGACCTCCCGGCACCTCAGGCCCTCTTTAGCATATGAAAGCTCCATTGAAACCTCCCTTTCCCTCACCTTCCCCCAACCTCAGGGTACCTAGCCTGCCATCCCTCACAACCCAGGGCAGCAGCATCTCCGTCTGCCCATGGGTCCTGTCCCCGTGCTTTAATAAACCACCATTTTTCACCAAAGATGTCTCAAGAATTCTTTCTTGGTCATCACCTCCAGACCTCACCCCACCAAACCTCACCTAGGTTCTAGAACTTCATCAGTAGTATTCATAAAATTTCTACTTTATAGAAATTGTTGATTCTTTCTTATTTCTTAATATGTCAAGGTTCCAAAAAACTATAGTTCTCAGGCCAAATCTAGCCCACTGCCTATGTTAAATCATTAAAAAAAAAATAAATCATTGGAAAAAATATTTTAAGTGATCAGTATTTCATGACCTATGAAAATTATGAGAAATTCACATTTCAGTGTTCATAAGTTAAATTTCATTGGAATACAGTCATATTTATGTATTATCTATGATTGCTTTTTTGTGGCCTATAAGGCCTAAAATATTCACTGTCTAGTCCTTTATAGAAATAGTTTGCTGAATCTTACTGTATGTAATCAATTTTGAGGAATATAATATTTAAGAAGAAGATCTGTTTTCTAGTGTCTGGATGTAAGACTTGTCATAAGATTATCTTTTTATGTCTCATATATTCTGAGCATGATATGGTAAAGTCTACTGTTATTCTTTTTCTGTCTATGTCTCTTTGAATCTCCTACAGTCTTGTTTGTTTGTTTGTTTGTGATGGTAGCTGTGTTACTTGGTACATGGAAATTTATAACTATTATATTGTCATTGTGAATTATGGCTTTTAACATTAAAAGGTGTCATTTTCTT
>PISX010022265.1:18614-32188 GCA_004024625.1 Mellivora capensis | reverse complement strand
GGTGTTAGTTGTGATCTCTCCCTTTTCATTCATAATTTTATTAATTTGAGCTTTCTCTCTTTTCTTTTGGATTAGTGTGGCCAATGGTTTATCGATCTTATTGATCCTTTCAAAAAACCAGCTTCTAGTTTCATTGATACGTTCTACTATATCTCTAGTTTCTACCTCATTCATCTCTGCTCTAACCTTGATTATGTCCTTAATCTTATAGGAAAGCTCTCCATTTTGAACTATTGAGTATAATATTATCTGTGAAGTTTTCATACATGGCCTTTGTCATGTTAAAGCAATTTCTACCTAGTCTCACTTTGTTGAGAGCTTTTTTCATAAGTTCATACTAGTTTTAAAAGGTGTATTTTGATAGCCTTTTTAGTTTATTTTTGTACTTCAAATAAAAAATAGATTGTAAGAGAGTAACATGAAAAAAATAATATGCCAATAAACTGGATAACCTATATGAAACTGAAAATTTCCTAGAAACACAGAATCTACCAACATTAAATCACAAATAGAAAATCTGAATAGACCTATAACTAGCAAGGAGATTGAATCCATAATCAAAAATCTCCTAACAAGGAAAATTCCTGAACTGATGACTTCACTGGAGAATTCTACCAAATATTTAAAGAAGAACTAATATCAATTCTTCTCAAACTTTTTCCAAAAAAAAATTGAAGAGGGAATATTTACTTATTATTTGAGGCCAGCATTACTCTGATACCAAAATCAAACTAAGTATGATAAAAGAAACATATAGAGCAATGTGCTTTATTGATACAAAAATCTTCAACAAAATTCTAGCAAACCAAATTCATTTATATATTAAAAGAACCATTTACCCTGACCAAGAGGGATTTATCCCTGGAATGCAAGGATGATTCAACATACAAAAATTGATCAATGTAATACATCACATTAACAAAATGAAAAGGAAAAGAAAGACACACAAATATTTCAACTGATGGAAAAAAAGAATTAGACAAAACTGAAACATTTTTCATGATTAAAAATAACACTCAAGAAACTATGAATTGAGGGAAAATGCTTCAACATAATAAAAACTATTTATTAAAGTCCAAGCTAACATCATACTCAAGAATGAATAACTGAAAAATTTTCCTCTAAGATTAGGAACAAGGCAAAGATACCACTCTTACATTTCTACTCAATATAGTAGTGGAAGTTCTAACCAGAGCAATTAGGCGAGAAAGAGCAATAAAAGACATCCAAATCAAAAAGAAGTAAAATTATCTGTTTGCAGATAACATGATCTTATAAGTAGAAAACTCTAAGGAGGGGCTGGGTGGCTCAGCGGGTTAAAGCCTCTGCCTTCAGCTCAGGTCATGATCACAGGGTCCTGGGATCGAGCCTCACATCAGGCTCTCTGCTCAGCAGGGAACCTGCTTCCCCCTCTCTCTGCCTGCCTCTCTGCCTACTTGTGCTCTCTGTCTGTCAAATAAATAAATAAAATCTTTAAAAAAAACTCTAAGGACTCCATTATAAAAAACTGCTAGGACTAATAAATGAAATCAACAGAGTGGGATACAAACCAACATACAAAAATAAGTTGTGTTTCTAGACACTAACAACAAACTATCTGAAAAAGAAATCAGAAAGGCAACCACATTTATAACAGCATCAAAGAGAATAAAATATTTAGACATAAACTTAACTAAGGAAGTGAAAAACTTGTAAACTGAAAACTATAAAACACAAATGAAATTTAAGAAAAAAAGAAAAAGAAAAAAGAAAGACATTCCATATTGTTCATGGATTGGAAAACAGCATATTGTTAAAATGTCCATCCTGCCTGAAGCAATCTACAAACTAAACACAATCCTTATCAGAATCCTAATGGCATTTTTTCATAAATTAAAAAAAAATTCTAGAATTCATCTGATACTGAAAGATAACTCAAATGGGAAAAATAAACTTGAGAAAGGAAAACAAAGACCAAATCATATTACAAAACTACAGCAATACAGACACACAAATAGACCAATATAAAAGAAGAGAGCACATAAATAAATCTTCACATATATGGTCAAATAATATTTGACAAAGGCTCAAAAATACACAATGGAAAAATTATGGTATCTTCAACAAATGATGTTGAGAAAACTAGATACTTACATGCAAAATAATGAAGATGGACCCTAAGCTTACATCCTCCATAAAAATTAACTGATGAGTATTAAGGTGGGCATGTGTTGTGATGACCACTGGGTATTATATGAAACTAAAGAATTGTTGAACACTACATCAAAAACTAACTATATGTTGGCTAATTGAACAAAAAAAAGGAAAAAAAATAGAATGGATTAAATAGATTAAATGTTTAAAAGTAAAGACCTGACACTATAAAATTCCTAACAGAAAACAGGGAAAAAGCTTTATGACACTGGATTTGGCAATGATATTTTTAATATAAATAGCAGGACTTACTTAAAATATGTCAGTTTAAATAATTTTAAAAAAATAAACCTATCCAAGAATTAGAAGAAAACCTGGGCAAATGACTGTATATCTTTGTATATTGTGGATCTTTGTAACAGTGGAGTTCTTTCTAGATAAGTCTCTGAGTGAAGAAACTATTTATAAAGACTTTAATATTAAATATTAGTAATATAACTACCTTGTTTTAATTAAACTACCAGATTTTCTTTTTAATTACATAGACAGAAAAAAAATAACCAAAGTCAAAGATAGTATAGTGAATAGTGACAGATGGTAGCTACATTAGTGGTGAGCAGATCATAGTATATAGAGATACTGAATCACTACAACAGTAAACCTAATGATTGTTATATACATGAAAAGTGTTAAACTTTATTCATGATAAAGTACATGAAACAGATATTATTTTTCACCATCAAATTAATGAAAATTCAAAAGTATGTTAACATATTATTAGCAAGGCTAAGGGACAAAATTTCAGTCAAGGCCTCACTTGCTCTGAGCAATAAAAATGGAATGAATTCTATGTAGGTCAAATTGACAATAACTTTCAAAATAACATTTGCATTTTCCCTTTCATTTCCAAATGCACCTCTTCAAATTTAGTCTAAAGATATGCCTGCTCATAAACAAAATATATGTATGAGGTTAAATAATGCATCATTGTTTATAATAGTCAAAGATTAGAAACATGCCATAGTATATAGCAAAAAATTAAATACCCACCTTTCCTCCTAGATGTGTACACATGCACACACACACCCCAACTCCACTCCATTACCTCGAATTCTTGAATTTCATGCTTTGGCCTTATAAAATTAGTTGTGGTTACCGAGTACTTCATCCTTAATCATATCCCTGAGACTTTACACGTCCTGTTTCCTTTACATTATATGTCTAACCTTCCTCTTTTTAAACCTCTAAAAATCTCATGGGACACCTTTCATGACTGCACTCACTTTTCCATAAAATATCTGTCGATAAAGCCAATATAAGCTAAGACTGCCCTAGCTTACTTTCGTCCTAATGCTTCATTCAAAGTGACATAAGAAGCCAAAATCAGTGTCAAAGCACTTCACATCTCAAAGAATGTAGGAGGAGATCCACTTACAACATAGCAATTATTCTTTTTTTCATTTATTTATTTAATTTTACTGTGGTAACAATTACCATGAGATGTACCCTCTTAAAATTTTAAGTGTATGATACATTATTTTTGACTATAGTACAATGTTGTATAGTACATTTTCAATGTTTATTCATCATGTTTAAATGAAATTTTATGCCCATTGATTTTCCTCCTCTCTCAGCCCCCAGTCATCACCATTCCACCCTCTTGATTCTATGAATCTGACTATTTTAAATACTTCATATAAGATGAACCATGCAGTACTGGCCTTTCTGCGAATGGCTGATTTTCTTCAGCATAATCTCCTCAAGGTTTATCCATGTTGCCACATATTACAGAATGTCTTTCTTTCTTAAGGATGAATAGTGTATGTATATACCACATTTTTTAATTCATTCACCTGTTGATGGACACTACTAGGTATTTGCCAAAAAAAAAAAAAAAACCACAAAAAACTGAAATCAGTATCTCAAAGAAATATTAGCACTCCTATGTTTATTGAAGCACTATTCACAATATCCAAGATATGGAAACTACCTAACAGTAAATCTAGAAATTTGTTAAGGCTATGAAAAAAAGTAAAGTTCAGAAAACTGAACAATAAAAGAATAATTAGGATGGTAGGTTGGGAGACATTTTTAGGCAAGGTTGACTACCAAGATTACTTTTTTACATTGTTCTCCCTTTTGAAAGTGAAACAAACAAGAAGAACCCTTAAAATACTTCCTAACTCTCTCTCTATCCCTTAGGCTCTAGTTATCTGTTTATGGTCCAAATCTGCTTGTTTCTTTTCTTTTTTTTTCCTTTTTCTACTTCCACCCATGCCCACACAATTGCCCCTCTAGTGTAACTAGAAGAACTGGGCTCCAGCATGGTCTTCTATGCACCAAATGAAGGGAAATATCTAGTAATGTGTGACTATTATTTCTATAGATGGTAAAAGTGCTTACTTCATTATCTTTGCCTCTGAATATATAACAGAATACTTTAGTTTTCTATTCCATTTCAGTCACCACTAATACAATAGGTGGTCCTTGAACACAAATGGCCAATCACATTTATCTCTATGCCCTACTGTTAGGGTAACGGTGCAAAGTAGAAACTTAAATTCCAATGAAAGACCAATTTAAAAAAAGTGAAAATCAGAAAGCAAAACAAAGTCACAAGACTTGTAGGACATGTACCTCCCACTGTAAGTAACATAGAAGAAATGTGACAAGAAATATGACATAGTTTCAGAAAACTGATTGTCAAATCATAATGATTCAAGAGGAAATTCCATGTAAACTCGTTAGGGGCAGAATAGATGGGGTTGCTTATCTTAGGTACTTACAATAGAGAAGAGGGTGTGAAAGGGCTTTTGAAAAGTATCATTTTATCCAAAGGAACAAGTAATTATGGCTCATACCTCTGCTTACTTCCACAGTTTATCTAATTCTACACTTGCCAGGTCATTCTTCTTGTGGTGTTAGTTCCTAGGCTTGCCGAGGACCTCAGTGGCACAGAATAGTAGTAAAAAGTGAGTAATGGAGACATGTACAAACATGGCTGGAGAATCTGACATGGCTTTAGAATTAGTACTAGAAAAAGGTATATAGTTGTTATATATTCAGTTTCCCAAAACACTGAATTTATTAAACAACTGGTTATAAATTCTAAGACTGAAATTTTTAAAAAGCATCCAGGAAAAATCAAAGAAAGGTCTGGTGATATTAATCACATTCAAATGTGTCCTTCTTAACAAAAACAAAAATATTAATTAAAATGTGTGCTTTCCATTATTACTCACTTGATTAGCCT
Source organism: Mellivora capensis (assembly GCA_004024625.1). NCBI lineage: Eukaryota > Metazoa > Chordata > Mammalia > Carnivora > Mustelidae > Mellivora > Mellivora capensis. The sequence goes on along the minus strand of PISX010022265.1, from coordinate 26,802 downwards.
ACTGAAATTAGTCATTTGTTTCATCCTGTAAATGCTGATAAATCTTTTTCACACATAAATTGCACTAAAAGAAAGTAAAAACAAGTTGCATTCATTTATGAGACATTTATCAACTTAGAATACCCAACAATCTGTCTATTCAAGATAATTTAAGGCTATATTTAATTATTATTAGATAAGATGAATGAAAACAAAATAGTAGTAATTTGAAATGAAAAGTGCTGGAACAATGCAATCAAAAAGCCTATTATGCCTTTAACTGGATACGACAATTTATGCCTTTTATTCATACAAATGTTTCGGGATAAAATGTACTGACATAATTATTCTGAGGAATACAGTGCTGATTCAATAAAAACAAAATAGGAAAAGAAAACAGCCTAATTTTCAGCAATGATTCTCTCATTCATATTTAAAAGTATCTTCGTGTGCATTATGTTTTAGTTTATTCCAGCAGTTCTGAGTAGTAGTTATTATAAGCTTCTCTGTTTTATATGGATAGTACTCAGGCTTATTAAGGGGAAAATAACTAAAGGTAAGTGCAGTCATTTAAATTATGAGCCACTTCTGATGACAAATCTTTTCTAGCATACTTCACCGGTATTTTTTTTTCCACTGGAGTAAATTAACTTTGAGGCAAGGACTTACTAAAAGCCTTTCATTTCTTACCACATTCTGTCTCATAATTCTTTAGCAAATGACTATTTTTCTCAGAAAAATTAATGCAGTTGCTCAAAATAAACTAGATAGTATGTGTCTGCTCTGTCTTTATGTATGTTTAGAATACCAAGCTTGGAAGGGCATTGTCCACTGCCCTATTACTTTATGCATTTGTATTTATCACACTGTAAGTTCATCTTTTTATGTGTGTTTCTCCCCCAAACATGTGGTCGAGGAGATGGTAGAGACCATGAGTCCTCAAAGCTCGGGACCTCAGAGGATCAGTCTTTGCCAATTACGGCCAAGTTGTTGCCCTTGCCAGTATTACTGAAAGAATGGGTGGGAACTCCAAATGTGCTGCGTGATTGCTGGGAAATTTTCTTTTTCCTAGAACTGAGATCCGGGAAGAGATAGTCTTTGTTTCCCTGGAAAATGACTCCAAATTTAATGATCAGAACTGCTGAAATCAACTTGTTACATAACTCAACATACAAACATAAAAGAAACAGAAAAGTAAGACTCAGATTCCTGACATGATCTCCCTCCAACTACTCTGCTTTCATCATTATGTATGACAAATGTATTTGTTCTTTGAGCCAAACTCAGTCAGGTCCTCTGGCTACTTGTCCCAATTTATGTTATTAAAAAAAAAATCTAGGCCTATAATGGTATATATTTTATATTAATTCTAATATCCTAACAACAACTACCTATTTCATATCTGTGTTTAAGCCTAATTCCAAAATTAAGAAATAAATATACTATGTGAATAGTTTTGTGAAAGATTACAATCTTCTCCTCATAAGTCTTTGCAATGTTCTTTGAAATGTATCATATCATTTATTAATCCATTTTCATGGACTAAGCACTGGGCTAGATGCATTTCTTTAATTATCACAATGTTCAATAACTCTATGGAATACAACTTTATTCCAATTTTACAGAAGGGGAATCTGAAGCTAAAAGAGATTGTATAATTTTCCCAATGTTAGCCTTGCTCTTTCCACTTCCCAATCTCATCTCAATTTTTTACTCTACCCTTCCTTCTCCTTACCTTCCCTCCCCTCCCTACCACTCATCTCCTCACCCCTCCTCTTGAACTCTCCCTTCCTTCTCCTACCTCTGTAATTGGCATTATTAGAATTCACAATCAGAGACCCAATACTCTCTCACTCTTTCACAGGTTTAAACCATACTCCTGGTTTTCTCTTGAGAATTTTAGTTAAATACACTTTAGTTTTGTTTTTCATAGACTTTATTTTGGAATGCAGTTTTAGGTTCACAGCAAAAATTGACTGGAAAAAATAGACAGTTCCCATGTAATTCCTGTCTATACACATGCACAACCACCTACACTATCAATATCCTGCACAGAAAAAGTGGTATTTTTTTCCAATCAATCTTATACCGACACGTCATTATCATTAAAAGTCCAGAGTTTACATAATGGTTTACTCTTGGTGTTGTACATTCTATGGATTTGGGGAAATATTTAATGACATCTATCCACCATTGTAGTATCATGCAGAGTAGATCTACTGCCCTAAAAATCTTCTGCATGCTACCTATTCATCCCTCCCTTCCATCTGGGCTTGTGTTACCACTGAATTTTTTTACTCTCTCCATAGGTTTGCCTTTTCTAGGATGTCATATAGATGGGTTTATTAGTATGTAGTCTTTTCATATTGGCTTCACTCAGTAATAGGCATTTAAGTTTAAAACATGTCTTCTCATGGCTCAATTGCTCATTTCTTTTTAGTGCTGAATAATATTCTATTGTCTGGATGTACCACAGTTTTGTTTTTTGTTTTTGTTTTTGTTTTTATCCATTCACCTACTCAAGGATATTTTGGTTGCTTCCAAATTTTGGCAATTGTATATCCAAGTTTTTGTGTGGAAATAAATTGTCAATTCATGTGGATAAATACCAAGAAGTATAATTGCTGGATAGTATGGTAAGAGTACATACAGTTTTGTGTGAAATTGCCAAACTGTATTCCATAGTGGCTGTACCATTTTGCATTTCTACCATCAATTAATGAGAGCTCTTGATGGTCCATATCTTTACCAATATTTGGTGTTGTAGGTGCCTTGAATTTTGGCCATTCTTATAAATACATATGGTGGTATCTCACTGATGTTTTAATTTGCATTTCCCTGATGACATATAATATGGTTTCTTTTCAAATGTTTTTTGCCATCTTGCATATATTCATTGGTGAGGTGTGTATTAAGACATCATTGGACCATTTTTAAGTGGTTGGTATTATTATTATTATTTTTGACTTTTATGAATTCTTTCTAAATTTTGTGTAACAATACCTTATTGCACATAGGTCTTTTGCAAATATTTGCTCCCGGACTATGGCTTGTCTTCTTATTCTCCTGAGTATAATCAGCTTTTGTTTTAGAATAGTTTTATATCAACAGAAAAATTGCAAAGATAGTACACAGACTCCCATTTATGTTATACATTTCCTTAATTAGTATCTTTTATTAATACAGAACATTTGTCATAAGTAATGAAACAATACTGATATTTTTTAACTAAAATCAATGCTTTATGCAAATTTCTTTACTTTTTACCTAACATCCCTTTCCTGCTCTAGTGTTCCATGATACCACATTAAATTCAGTTTCCATGGCTCCATTTTTTGAACTTTTTTTTTATGACCTTGACAGCCCTGAAGAGCACTGATTAAGTACTTAATAGAATGTCCCTCAATTGGTTGGAAAGGTGGGTGTTCTTATGATTAGATTAGAGCTATGGGTTTTTTAGATATAAAACAAAAGAGATAAATAATTTATGATGATACTTCCCCTCAAGTAGGTAGAGCATAATTTTTCACCTCTTAAGTTTAAGTTGTTCATAGTGCTTTCCTTCCAGAAAAGTACAATATGAAAAGCTAGGAAAAACCTAGTAATTTTACAGTAGAGAAACCTAATAAGCTATATATTAACCAAATGATCAAAGTTAACATCTTTATAAATCATGCTGATAGTGTTAATTCATGTTAATAATGCATATGATGTGATGAAATGGTATATTCTTTTTAATAAAATATAAAGATGATTATTGTTCCTGTTATTTTAGAATGTAATTCAGTGGTTTCATCCTTTACATTTTTTCATTAATTTCACAAAACTATTGAGCACCTAATATTTGTTTAATACTATCTAAGATGGTTCTATATAAAGATGCAAATTTGGATCATTTGTCATTGGCACCATTCATTTTCCATTCTTCTAACATGTCATGAAAACAAATCAGTTCTTACAACTCCCAGGACAATTCTCAATAAGTTGAAAGCATTCCCTATTTATTGTATTTCTATTATTGCATGACAAATTACCACAGATGTACTGGCTTATAACAATACCATTTATTATTTCACATTTCTTTGTATCAGTAATCTAGGCCCAAAACTACGACTTTGTTCATAGTCTCACTAGGCTGAAATCAAGGAATTGGCCGGTACTAAAGTTCTCATATGGGCATAGGGTTGTCTCTTGACGTTCCCTGGTTGTTGGCAGAACTGATTTCCTTGCAGCAATAGGACTAAGTTCACTGTCTACATTCGTAGAGCTGGCTGGTTCACTGCTCCTAGAGGCTTCCCACAGCATCCTGTCATAAGACCCCCATATGGTGTTTGCAACAGAAATGTTTGGTTTCTTATAGGCCAGCTGGTGCACATCTCTTGGACTTCCATTTCTGCATGCATAAAGAGTAGACTCTGATTTCAGAGTTCATGAGATTAAGACAGGCCCACCTGAAAAATCTCCCTATTTTAAAGTAAACTTTTTGGAGACAATAATTTCTACAAAATTCCTTCACAGAATTATCTGTATTAATGTTTAGTTGAATTACTAGGAGAAAGTGTGTGCACATCAACTACCAGAAATCTTGTGGGACCATCATAAAATTCTACCTTCCATATTCTCATCTGACCTTGCTGAAAAGAGGAAAAGAATGTCACTTAGACCCACTGCTAGATTCTCTAACAAAGTTAATGCCTACATTCCCATCCTTGACTTGACAAGCTGAGACCAAAGATCTGGTTTTGAATTTTATTTAAAAACAACATGATCAAGGAATAATTCTACTTAATCTCTGAATGGGATATTTGTTCCTAATCATATAGGGTATTGTTAGAAATATATTAAATAATAAAATAACACCTAATTTGGTGCCTGAAATGCTTTATTTCAAGAGCTATTTAATTTCAACAATTAGATTATGTCCATTCTATAAACAGCAAAACATTATCTGTTAGAAACATACAAGTAAACAAACGTTACATCCATAAACCTCATGAAACTGTTTTGTTAGATATTAATTAAACACAAACAATAAATTACATTGAAATTAATCCTATCAAAGAAAAAAAATGTGTAGAAAAATGAGAGGGTCAAAGCAAGAGTCCAGATTCTTGGCTTCCATTCCAGCACCATTCCCGACTAAACCATAGACTGAATCATGGAACACCTCAAAAATTCAGCCAAAACCCTGATCCAAATTAGATGGCAAATGAACAGAGTCACATTAATGTGTCTGAAATATAGCTTAACATGAAGTATTGTTTAATGATGACCCTGAGCAAAAGTCTTGGTTGAAAGTGGGGAAGTAGCGATAATTGCACTTTTCTAAAAGGTTTTCATTGATGACCTTTTGTACCTGTTGGAAATTGGTATTCCGTTATCCACTAAGCCCTGGATAGAGAAGTAAAAGCTGAATAACTCTGAGGAGTAATTTGAAAGTATATTAATTTAATCTGTGTATTTGAGTAAGATATTTTAGATCCTCACCTAAAATCAATTTGCCCCTATTCCAATTTTCATGAATAAAATGCTTAGTCATTTTAATGAATCTAATCTTTGAAATTTTTCTAAATTTGCCCTATATTTTTTAAATGCACCATTAAGAAGAGAGAAAAAGAAGAAAAAGATATGAGGAATTAGATCTCTGTTCTAGCAATAAGTAAATGAGTTTGAATGCTGGAGAAGAATGAGTTAACAGGGACAGGAAAACATAATTCATAATTCAATATTTTTGGTGGGAGAACCCAGAAAAATTAATTACAAAGTCTTGCTTGGGATGTGAATCAAATTAGATACATGTATAAGATATACAATCCTTTGGAACAAGGATTTGTAAACCTGCTATTTTGATTCTGTGAGGACAGGGATTAATCACAACATGATGGGCCACTTCATTCACTCCTTCTACAGATGTACCAAACAAGGTTTTACTATTCGAATATCACATCAGAGACAAATATGATAAAGATGAAAACTCTAGTATGCATTAGTTTTCTATGGGTGGTTAACACATTCCCACAAATACTGCAGTTAAAATGATACACAGTTATCATCTTACTATTTCTCTAGGACTGAAGTCTTCACAGCACAACTGAAGTTTCTGCTTAGGTCCAGCAAGATTGAAATCAAGATGTTAGCTGAGGCTGTATTCACATCTGAACATTGAGAGCCCTTTTAAGCTCATCCATGTCAGTGGGAGAATTTAATTCCTTGCAGTTTTAAGACTAACGTTCCCATTTTCTTGCTGGCTGTCAACCAGAATTTACTTTTGACTTCTATAGGATGCCCATGTGTCTTAGCCATGTCATCAACTCACAACGTTGCAGCTAAAATTGTTGAAGCCAATAGATGACTCTCACTCTAGTCTCCTAAACCATATATGAAGTAACCTAATCAAAGAAGTGAATATCCATCATTTTCATAGATCCTAACCACATTCATAAGACCAGTATACCTGACTCTGAAAATCTTGGGAGCATTCTGTATGCTTGGCCTCATAAAAATTTTTAAAAATTTAGGAAAGCCAAAGGATTTTCCAAAATGATTGTACATTTTACATGCCCATGAGCGATTTTTGAAAGTTCCAATTGCTCCTCAGCCTCAACTACATTAACATTGACAGGTGTTGTGTTCTGAATTCTTTATTTTTAATTTTAACCATTCAAGTAGGTAAAGTAACATCACATGGTGACTTTAATTTGCATTTTGCATAAATTGCATTTGCAATTTGCATTACCCTAATGACTACGATAATTTTCATTACCCTAATATCTAAGAGGATTATTGACAATTGACATAAATTCTGTTGTAATTTATAAGGTGGTTGTTTAAGTTATATGCTCATTTTTTAATTGGACTATTCGTCTTTTTATTACTGAGTTACAGGAATTTCTTATATATTCTGAACATAAGACCTCCTAAATTTCTTCTTTTATGGTGATTGGAATTCCTCTAATCTTTAAAAAATCTTTACTACCTCCAGTTTACAGTTATTTTCCTTCTTTTTTTCCCCCAAAAAAGCCTGATATTCTTGGTTCTGAACTTTTATTCTTCCTCAGCTTTATTAAGTTGTAATTGAGATATAAAAATTCATGTATTTACAATGAACAATGTGACGTTTTGACATACATATGTATTGTGAAATGACTCCCACCATCCAGCTAATTAACATATATATCACCTCATGTGGTTTCTGGGGTTTTTCTTATCTTTTGGTAAGAATAATTATGATCTACTGTCAGCAAATTTTAAGTATACCCTGTGGTATTATTATAGTCATTATTCTAGATATTAGGTATGCAGAACCTACTCATTCTGCACAACTGAAACTTTGTACCTTTTGATCAATATTTCCTCATTTCTGCCACTCAGTTTCTTGTACTCACCATTCTACTCTTCACTTCTAGTTCAACTTTTTTAGATTCCACATATTTGTCTTTCTGTGTTTGGATTATTTCACTTAAGGATGTCTTCCAAGTTCATCTGGGAAGTTCAACTTTCAAGTTCACTGTGATATCACAGTAGCATGATTTCCTTCCTTTTTATGGCTGAATAATATTTCATTAAATATATGTAAATATATATACATACATTTATCTATCTTGTTGAAAATCACTTGACTATATTTCTAGGCTCTCTATTCAATTTCATTGGTTTATATGTCTGTTTTTATGACAGTACCATACCGTTTCCATTAAAGTAGTTCTGTAGCATATTTTGAAGTCAGGTATTACTATGTTCTCCTACTTTGTTCTTCGTTCTCAAAATTAATTTGCATATTTGTTATCTTTTGCAGTTCTCTATGAATTTTATTATTAATTTTCTATTTCTAAGAAAATTTCATTTAAATTTTTGAAGGTATTGTTTGAATCTGTAGGTCATTTTTTTTTAATTTTGATTTTTTTATTTCTTTTCAGCATAACAGTATTCATTGTTTTTGCACCACACCCAGTGCTCCATGCAATACGTGCCCTCCCTAATACCCACCACCAGGCTACCCTAACCTCCCACCCTCCTGCCCCTTCAAAACCCCTCAGGTTGTTTTTCAGAGTCCATAGTCTCTCATGGTTCACCTCCCCTTCCAATTTCCCTCAACTCCCTTCTCCTCTCCATCTCCCCATGTCCTCCATGTTATTTGTTATGCTCCACAAATAAGTGAAACCATATGATAATTGACTCTCTCTGCTTGACTTATTTCACTCAGCATAAT
>PISX010022265.1:0-18514 GCA_004024625.1 Mellivora capensis | reverse complement strand
GTGGGTATTCATCCTTTCTGATGGAGGCATAATACTCCATAGTGTATATGTACCACATCTTCCTTATCCATTCGTCCGTTGAAGGGCATCTTGGTTCTTTCCACAGCTTGACGACCATGGCCCATTGCTGCTTATAGGGGTACAGATGGCCCTTCTTTTCACTACATCTGTATCTTTGGGGTAAATACCCAGCAAATATCATCCTTAATGGAAAAAAGCTCACAGCCTTCCCGTTGAGATCAGGAACACGACAAGGATGCCCACTCTCACCACTCTTGTTCAACATAGTATTAGAAGTCCTAGCAATAGCAATCAGACAACAAAGAGAAATAAAGGGTATCCAAATTGGGAATGAAGAAGTCAAACTCTCTCTCTTCGCAGATGTAGGTCATTTTCAGTAGTCTGAACATTTTAACAATATTAATTCTTCCATTCAGTAAATAAGGGATATACTTCCATTTTTCTGTATCTTCTGCAATTTCTTTCATCAGTATTTTATGGTTTTCAGTGCTCAGATCTTTCAACTCCTTGTTTAAACTTATTCTTAAGTATTTCAGTAGTTTGATGCTAGTGTAAGAATTATTATTTTATTAATTTATTTTTTGGATAATTCACAGTTAGTGTATAGAAACATCACTGATTTCTGCATGTTGATTTTGTATTCTTTAACTTCCCTGAATTTGTTTTTTTATTTTTATTTTTTGAATTTGTTTATTCTAATATTTTTGTGGTGGAGCCTACAGTGTTTTCAGTATATAGTATTATGACATGTGCAAACAGATCATTTTACTTCTTCCTTAATGACTTAGATACCTTTTATTTCTTTTTATTGCTGAATTTTTCTGGCTATGACTCCCAGTACTATGTTGAATAGGAATAATGAGAATAGGCATCCTTGCTTGCTCCTGATATTAGAAAATGAGCTTCTAGCTTTTCACCACTGAGTATGTTGCTGTGGGTGGGCTTGTCATATGGCCATTGTTACTTTGAGGTATGTTCTTTCTGTACCTAATTTATTTTTAAAAATTTTTTATGAAAGGACTGTGCACTTTGTCAGATACTTTTTCTTCATCTATTGTGATGACTTGGAAATTTATCTTCATTCTGTTAATGTGGGATATTGCATTGGCTGACTTGCCTATGTTGAATGCCAAAGCCCACTTGATAATGGTGTTTGAGCTTTTAGTTTGGTTTGCTAGTATTTTGTTGAAGATTTTTGCATTTATATACATCCAGGTTATTAGCTTCTAATTTTTTTTTTCTTATGTTCCTTTCTCTGGGCTTGGTATCACAGTATGCTGGTCTCATAAAATGAGTTTGGAGGTGTTCCCTCATTTCCAACATTTTGGAAGACATTGAGAAGGATTGACAAAAATTCTTTTTTAATATTTGGTGGAATTCATCAGTAAAGACATCTGACTCTGATATCTTCTTTTGGGGAGATTTATAAAATTATTCCTTCGCTCTCCTTTTTTGCCATTGGTCTGTTCAGAATTTCAGTTTCTTCATGATTCAGTCTTGGTGGACTGTAACTTTCTAGGAATTTGTCTATCTCTTCTAGGTTATCCTAGATACATATCTTATCCTGCAAAGACATATAATTGCTTATAGTAGTCATTTATAATCCTCTTTATTTCTGCGATATTGGTTGTAATGGCTCCTCTTTTATTCATAATTTTGATTCTTCTCTATTTTTTCTTAGTATGTCTAGCTAAAGGGATGTCAATTTTGTTTCTTAGTATGTCTAGCTAAAGGGATGTCATTTTTTTTTTCTTTTCAGAACACCAGCTCTTAGTTTTATTGATAATTACGACTGTTTTCCTAGTCTCTGTTTCATTTATTTCTTTTCTTCTACTAATTTTGAGTATATTTTGTTCTTTTTCTAGTTACTTAAAGTATAAAGTTAAATTGTTTACTTGAGATCTTTCTTTTTTTTCAATTCTAGACATTTATCACTATATACTTCCCTTATAGAAGTGATTTTGCTATATCCTTAAGATATGGTATGTTGTATTTCCATTTTCATTTGTCTCATAGTATTTCTTTTTATTTATATTTTTATTTTTCCTTGGAACCACTGGTTGTTCAGAAGTGTACTATTTAATGTTCACATATTGGTGAATTTCCCATTTTCTTTCTGTTACTGGTTTCTAGTTTCACATTTTTGTGGTGAGAAAAGACAACTGCTTGTGGTAAATATATTATGTATCCTAAAGGGTGTTCCATGAGTGCTTGAGAAGAATATGTACTCTGCACCTGTTAAATGTTTTGTGTATATCTGTTACATCCATTTCATCCATAGCATTATCAAAGTCCACTATTTTCTTATTGATTTTCTGTCTGGATGATCTATCCATTACAGAAAGTGGGGTATTAAAGTACTGCTATCTATCTCACCCTTCAGTTCTTTGTCAATAAGTGTTTTATACATAGAGGTACTAGGATGTTGGTTATATGTATATACAAATGTTAGATCCTCTTAATAAATTGACCCCACTTTGATTATATAATAACCTTATTTCTTGGGTAGGTTTTTTTACCTAAAGTCTATTTTTTTTTCTGATATGAATATAGACACCCTTATTCTCTTTTGGTTACCATTTACATGGAATATCTTTTTCTATCCCTTCAATTCCAGTGCGAGGATCCTTAAAGCTAAAATGAGTCTCATGTAGATAGCATATCTTTGGTTGTTTTGTTTTGTTTTTAACCCACTTCAGCCACTCATTGTCTTTGATTGGAGTATTTAAAGTGGTTATTGATAGGTAAAGACATATGCTTGTTACTAAGATTTTTCCCCCTAACTGTTCTGTAGTTTCTTTCTTCCTTTCTTCATTTCCCTTTTTATTGGATTTTTCCCCCCATTGGTATGTTTTAATTCCTTTGTCTTTATCTTTTGGGTAGTTATTAGAGATTTGTTCTTTGTGGTTACCATGAGGCTTACATAAAACTATATCTTATAATAGTCTATTTTAAACTGATAATTACTTCATTTGCATAGAAAAACTCTTCAAAGAATACACAGAGATCCCAGAAATGGACCCTAAACTCTATGGTCAAGTAATCTTCAACAAAGCAGGAAAGAATATCCAATGGAAAAAAGACAGTCTCTTCAACAAATGGTGTTGGGAAAATTGGACAGCCATATGTAAAAGAATGAAACTGAACCATTTTCTTATGCCATACATGAACATAGATTCAAAGTGGATGAAAGACCTAAATGTCAGAATCCATCAAAATCCTAGAGTAGAACACAGGCAGCAACCTTTTAACCTTGGCCATAGCAACTTCTTACTAGACACGTCTCTAGAGAAAAGGGAAACAAAGACAAAAATGAACTATTGGGACTTCATCAAGATAAAAAGCTTTTGCCAATGAAGGAAATAGTTGACAAAACCAAAAGACAACCTACCAAATAGCAAAAGATATTTGCAAATGACATATCAGATAAAGGGCTAGTGTCCAAAAATCTATAAAGATCTTATGAAACTCAACACCCACAGAACAAATAATCCAATCAAGAAATGAGCAGAAGACATGAACAGACATTTGTCCAAAGAAGACATCCAAATGGTCAACAGACACATGAAAAAAATGCTCCACATCACTTGTCATCGGTAAAATACAAATCAAAACCACAATGAGATACCACCTCATACCAATCAGAATGGCTAAAATTAACAAGTCAGGAAATTACAGATGTTGGTAAGGTTGTGCAGAAAGGGGAAATTTTCTTTTTGCAAGCTGGTGCAGCCACTCTGGAAAACAGTATGGAGGTTCCTCAAAAAGTTGAAAATAGGGCTATCCTACAACCGAGCAATTGTACTGGGTATTTACTCCAAACATACAAATGCAGTGATCAGAATGGGCACCTGTTCCCCAATGTTTGTGGCAGCAATTTCCACAATAGCCAAACTATGGAAAGAGTCCAGATATCCACTGACAGATGAATGGATAAAGAATATGTGGCATATATACACAATGGAATATTGTGCAGACATCAAAAAAATGAAATCTTGCCATTTGCAATGATGTGGATGGAACTAGAGTATTATACTAAGCAAAATAAGTCAATCAGAGAAAGACAATTATCATATGATGTCACTGATAAGTGGAATTTAAGAAACAAGGCAGAGGATCATAGAGGAAGACAGGGAAAAGTGCAACAAGATAAAACCAGAAAGGGAGACAAACCATAAGACATTCTTAATCTCAGGAAACAAACTTAGGGTTGCTGGAGGGGAGGGGGGTGAAAGGGATGGGGTGGCTGGGTGTAGGACATTGGGGAAGGTATGTGCTATGATGAGTCTGTGAATTATGAATTATTTAAGACTGATGAATCACAGACCTGTACCCCTGAAACAAATAAATTATATGTTAATTTTTTTAAGTACACTATTACCTCCTATATTTTATGTTGTTAAAGTCAAAATTTGCATCTTTTTATATTTTATGTCCATCAAAAATTATAATAACTACAGTTATTTATAATACTTCTGCCTTAAACTTTGAGGCTATAGTTAAAAATAATTTATACACGACCATTATGGTATTATTGTAAGCAGAATATTGACATATTCTTTCTTTACCAGTGAGTTTTACATTTTCATGTTTTCATGTTACTTGATAGTGTTCTTTTATTTGAACTTAAAATACTCTCTTTAGTATTTCTGGTAAGGCAGATCTAGTGCTGATGAACTACCTCATCTTTTGGTTTTCTAGGACAATCTTTATCTCTCATTTATTTCTGAAGTACAGCTTTGTCATGTATTGTATTTTTCATCATCAGTTTGTTGTTGCTGGTTTTTTGTCTTTTCTTTTCTCAGCACTTCGAATTTACCGTCTCACTTTCTCCTGGACTATAAGATTTCTTTGTGTTTTTTGTTTGTTTGTTTGTTTCTTTTTTTTTTTTTTTAGTTTAGTTTCAGAGGTAGAATTTAGTGATTTGTCAGTTGCATATAACACCTAGTGCTCATTATTTTAAGTCCCCTCCTTAAAGCCCATAACCCAATTATCCCTTCCCACCACACATCTCCCCAACCCTCAAGCAACCCTCAGTTTATTTCCTAGAGTTCAGTGTCTTTTGCAGCTTGCCTCCTTCTCAATTTTCATCTTGTTTTAATTTTCCTTCCATTCCCCTACGTTCATTTGTTTTTGTTTCTTAAATTCCAAATATGAGTGAAATCATGTGGTATTTCTCTCTAAGATTTCTGCTAAGAAATCCACTAATGCCCATTCAACATTCCCTTTTATGTGACAAGTTACTTTGCTCTGTTTCAAAATTTTCTCTTTGTTTTGGACTTGTGACAATTTGATATGTGTCTCAGTGTAATCTTAGGTTCAATCTTTCTGGGGAACTCTGAGCATCATGAACCTAGATATTCATATCCCTTCCATGATTTGAGAAGTTTTCAGCCATTATTTCTTTTTTTTTTCTGAAATTACAGTTATTTTTTAAAATTTCAGTAGAGTTGACACAGTGTTATATTAGTTTTGGGTACACTTAATAGTGATTCAACAATTCTATACATTACATGGTGCTCATCATAAAAAATGTACTCTTAATGCACTTCACCTATTTCATCCATCCCCACACTTACCTCCTCAATGGTAACCACAAATTTTTTCTCTGTATTCAAGAGCCTGCTTTTGGTTTGTCTTTTTTTCTTGTTCATTTGTTTTCTTTCTTAAATTCTCATTTGACTGAAATCATATAGTATTTGTCTTTCTCTGACTGACTTATTTCACTTAGTATTATACTCTTCAGATCCACCCATTTGTTGCAAATGGCAAGATTTCATTCTTTTTTATGAGTGAATAATATCCCATTGTAAATATATACTACTTCTTTATCTACCCATCTATTGATGAACACTTGGGCTTCTTTCATAATTTGCCTATTAGAAATAATGCTACAATAAACATAGTGGTGCATAGGTCTTTAAAAATTCATGTTTTCATATTTTTTAAGTAAGTACCCAGTAGTAGAATTGATGGATCATATGGTAATACTGTTTTTTATTTTTTAAAAAAACCTCCTTACAATCTTTCACAGTGGCTGCACCAGCTTGCATTCCCACCATCAGTGCATGAGGGTTCCTTTTCTCCACTTTGATTCACATTTCCCTGATGAGTGATGTTGTCATGTCTCTGTTGGCATCTATATGTCTTCTTTGGAGAAATGCCTGTTCATGTCATCTGCCCATTTTTTAATTGGATTATTATTTTAGTGTGTGTGTTAAGTAAGTTTTTTATATATTTGGGATACTAACCTTTTACTGGATATGTTATTTGTAAATATCTTTTCCCATTTCCATAGGTTGCCTTTTAGTTTTGATTATTTCCTTATCTGTGAAGAAACTTTTTATTTTGATGTAGTCCCATTAGTTTATTTTTGCTTTTATTTCCCTGCCTTAGGAGACATATCTAGAAAAGTGTTGCTACAGTCAATGTCAGAGAAATTACTGCCTATGCTCTCCTCAAGGATTATTATGGTTTCAGGTTTCAAGGTTAGGTCCTTAAGCCTTTTTGAGTTTATTTTTTGTATGGTATAAGAAAGTAGACTAGGTTCATTCTTTTTCATGCAGCTGTTCAGTTTCCCAACACCATTTGTTAAAGAAACTATCATCTTCCCATTGCACATTCCTCCCTCCCTTGTGGAAGATTAATTGACTATATACTTGTGGGTTATGTTTTTTTTTTCTGGTTCTCTATTCTGTTCCACTGATCTATGTGTCTATTTTTGTGCCAGTACCTTATCTTTTGATTACTAGAATTTTATAGTATTGATTACTACAGTTTTATAATATAACTTGAAATCTGGGATTGTGAGATGAACAGTTTTGTTTTTTTTAAAGATTGCTCTAGCTATTTGAGATCTTTTGTGGTTCCATACAAATTTTAGAATTATGTGTTCTAAATTCTGTGTAAAACCAGTGTTTGGTATTTTGATAGGGATTGCATTGAATCTGTAATTATTTTGGGTAGTATAGCTCTTTTAACAGTATGTATTTTTCCAATCTATGAGCATTGAATCTTTCCATTGATTTCTGTCATCTTCAATGTTTTATAGTTTTCAGAGTACAGGTCTTTCTCTTTCTTCATTAAATTTATTCCTAGGTATCTTACTATTTTTGACGCAATTGTAAATGGGACAGTTTTCTTAATTTCTCTTTCTGCTACTTCATTGTTAGTGTAGAGAAATGCAATGGATTTCTATACTTTGATTTTGTATCCTGCAAACTTATTGAACTCATCTATCAATTCCAGTAGTTCTTTGGTGGAGACTTTCACATTTTCTATATACAGTACAGATTGTCTCCAAATAGTGAAAGTTTAACTTTTATTTGGATGCCTTTTATTTCTTTTTGTTGTCTGATTGTGGTGGCTAGAACTTACCATACTATCTTAAATAAAAGTGGTGAGAGTTGGACATCCTTTCCTTGTTCTTAATCTTATGGGGAAAACTGTCAGTTTTTCACCACTGACTATAATAGCTAGCTGTGGGCTTTTCATTTATGGCCTTTATTATGTTGAGGTATGTTCCCTTTATATCTATTTTGTTGAGGAGTTCTACCTTGAGTGGATATTGTACTTTGTGAAATGTTTTTCTCCATCTATTGAAATTATCATATGGTTTT
Source organism: Mellivora capensis (assembly GCA_004024625.1). Classification (NCBI taxonomy): domain Eukaryota; kingdom Metazoa; phylum Chordata; class Mammalia; order Carnivora; family Mustelidae; genus Mellivora; species Mellivora capensis. The sequence goes on along the minus strand of PISX010022265.1, from coordinate 10,874 downwards.
TATTCTTTCTCTTGTTGACGTGATATAATATTGATTTGTGAATATTGAGCCATCCTTGCATCCCTGGAATAAATTCCACTTGGTTGTGGTGAATAATTATTTTTAATGTATTGCTGAACTCAGCTTGCTAGTATTTTGTTGAGGATTTTTGTATTTATGCTCATCAGAGATATTGGCTTGTGGTTCCCTTTTTTGTGGTGTCTTTATCTGATTTTGGTATAGGGTGATGTTGGCCTCAAAGAATGAATGTGGAAGATTTTCTTCCTCTTCTATTTTTTGGAATAGTTTGAGAAGAATGGTATTAACTCTTCTGAAATGTTTGGTAGAATTTACCTGTGAAGTCAACTAGTCCTGGAGTTTTTTTGGGAGTTTTTTGATTACTGATTCCATTTCATTGTTGGTAATCAGTCTGTTCATATTTTCCATTTCTTCATAATTCAATTTTTAGAAGTTATGCGTTTCTAGGAATTTATCCATTTCTTCTAGGCTATCCAATTTGTTGGAATATAATTTTTTGTCATCCTTTGTATTTCTGTGGTTTCATTTGTTATTTCTCTTCTTTCTGATTTTTGTTTGAGTCCTCTCTTAATTTTTTTTTTTTTTGATGAGTCTGGCTAAAGGTTTATCAATTTTGTTGATCATTTCAAAGAACTAGCTCCCGGTTTCATTGACCTGTTCTTTGTTTCATTTTGCTTTGTTGTTTTTTGTTTGTTTGTTTGTTTGTTTTTTGTGGGTTTTTTTTGTTTTTTTGTTTGTTTCTATTTTATTTATTTCTGTTCTGATCTTTATTATTTCCTTCCTTCCACTGGTTTTAGACTTTGTTCTTTTTCTATCTCCTTCAGAGTTAATGTTAGATTGTTATTCAAGATTTTTCTTCCTTCTTGAGGTAGACTTCACTTGGGACATATTCCTCTGGCTCCTCATTTTCTCTATTTCTCTATTTCTGTTTCTGTGTGTTAGGAAAGCCAGCTACATCTCCTGCTCTTGAAAATAGTGGCTGTATGAAGAGGTACTATAGTACTCTATAGTGCAATAGCCTCTATTCACTAGAACTTAGTACTTCAGGTATGTCTCCTATATGCATTGCGTGCATACTGCTGTTATGGCTGAGCTATTTTTTTCCTTCAGTCCAGTTGTCCACAGTGGCTCTCTTTGCCCACTGTGGATAGGGTTTGGTCCTTGTGTTGTTAGTGTGCCAGTCTGTGTCTACCTTGGGCTTCTGTTGAGTCATACCACGCATTTGCCAGAGATGCAGTAGCACTGAAGTGCAAAGTGCTTTCCTTGATTCCCCCCGAGAAGATTTCATTGGTGGGTGGGACCTGTAGTCAGACCCAATGTCAGCCCCCAGCCCACTGTTTGGGCCACAGTTAGACTGGTATGTGTGGTTATCTTCCCCTCTCCCCATTGCACAAGTCACTTTGGAGTGATGCTAGCCCTTGTCAGGGCTCCTGCACACTGCCTGGTTTATGGCTCCTCTTGGGATGAGCTCCAGCCAAGGCCATACTGGAGAGGTCAGGTCTTCAAAAATGCACAAGGTGTTAGCAATGTTTGCACAAGTCTGCTATGGGAATGGACCTCAAGCCACTTTAGAAAACTCCTACATAAGGGCTGGAGGGGGCAATTCTGCAGAAGTACTTGGGGGTGGGGCATACTGTTAGAAAGCTAGGTGGGGACTATTTACACTGGCACTGGTTCCTGCAGGCGTCTGTGTATCTAGGCTGGTGGGAGCGTGGGTATGGTGCTGCCAGCTCTTTTATTCTTGAAGTCTTCTAGTAAACCCTACCCCCCCACCCTCAGCACACACTCTGAGCTTAGTAAACAAATCTCCCTTCCTATACCTCAGGCATTTTTCAAACTGATGTTTCTATTCTTTATCTCAGTGGGACTGTTTATTATGCTATCTCCTTAAGGGTGGTGACTCAGTTTCCTGCTTCAATAGCCAAGACTGCTGATTTTTAAATACCCAGATGTTAAGCACCACTAATTTTAAGAACTCATGAGATTAGGCCCCTCCAGTTTTCTAAGCCAAATGTTATGAGAATTTGCCTTCCCCATGTGGGTTCCCTGTGCTTCTGGTGTCTTGTATGAAGGTCTGTTTCTCTCACCTCTCTAAGGCTGCCCCATTCCTCTCTTTTGAGGAAATCCTAGAGGTCCAGTTAGCTCTTAGCCGTCTCTGCCTTTCTTACCCTCTTCAATGTGGACTCTTATCTACACTTAGCTATGAAGAATCTGTTTTGCTGGTCTATGGGTCATTTTCTGTTTTATTTACACTGATGTGGGTGTTATCTAGTTGTATCTGTGGGACAGGTGAGCTCAGGATCCTTCTACCCTGCTATCTCCCTAGAAGTCTGCCCAGCCATTATTTCTTTCAATGAACTGTCCGCCTCTTTGTCTCTTCTCCTTCTAAGAACTCCCATAATATATATGTTATTTCCTTTGGTTTCCAATAAATCACATAGGCTTTCTTCACTCTTTTTCATTTTTTTTCTTTTCTCTCCTCTGAATGGATACTTCCAAATGACCTATCTTTGAGTTGAAGCTCATATCTCATATCTCTGTTGCATTTTTTATTTTGTTCATTCTATTCTCCATTTCTAATGTTTTTACGATTTTATACTTTTAATGTTTGGTTCTCTTTTATGACTTCTATATCTTGGTTGTACTTCTTGTTTTGTTCAGGTACTATCTCCCTGGTTTCAAGGTTCTATCTGTATTCTCTTGTAGTTCACTGAGCAACTAAAAAAATTTTTATCTTGGATTTTTACCAAGCATTTTATAGATCCCAAGTTCTTTCTGTTCAGTTACTGGGAAATTTTTGTATGGGTCATGCTTCCCTAATTTTTCATGTTCCTTGAAGCCTCTTTGAATATGAAGGAGTTACCTCTTCCAAAAGACTAGCTCAAGAGAGAAAAAGCCTTACTACTCAGGCCACCTAAGAATTCTGGGAGTTGCACATAAATTTTCTATGGATGCACATGCTCCATTCCTCCCACTGCCTCTTGTTGGGAAAGTATTAAGTTTGTATGCCTTCTCTCAATCTAACAAACCCAAGCCAGAAGCTTAGAGTCTACTGTTTATTTCCCCCAGAACAGTATGCCAAAGTGTTTGGGATCACAGCCAGTCAAAGTCAAGTTAGCTCTGTGTGTGTACTTGTGCATGATCTGCAGAGGTTTGGCCATCTATGGAGGTTCATATGGGACACTGACCTCAGGAGGAATAAGTGGTATGCTGGGGACACATATAAGCTTGCTGGGGAATTTGTAGGGGAAGGGTAAGACTCTTGGTTGAGTCCACACAGCGTTTAGTAGAAAATACATCCCTTATTTGAGTTCTATGACTTGGTTACTCTGAGCCCTGTGCCTTTTCCTTGGTCCTAGTTGCTCCAGATTATTCATATATGCCAATTACCTCAGTGAATTGGATGGGGTGAGATGGAAGGGGACCTTCTGAGCTAATTCCCACAGTTGAGGAAGCAGGGGGCTCACCAAGCTCTCACTTTCCCTGTGGGAGAAATTTCAGACTGAGAATTCTCTTCTGGCATGGTGCTACATAGGCTTGTGGAGGGATGGTGGTGCAGATAATGTGAAATTGTTCTTGTTACCTCCTTCAATGTGTCTTGTGTCTATTCTCGGATTTTTTGTTCCAACAGGATGCTACAATCTCTCCTCTGAACTCCCGGGCTCTTACAAAGGTAATCCCATCTGTGAGTGGTTTTCAAAAACTATATGGGTGTATATGAGGGATGAAAATTCCTATTTCACCACTTTGTGGACATCTCCTCTGCATCTTCTTCTCTCCCCCTTCCCCCACTTTATTGAGGTGTAAATGGTATGTAACTTCCACAACTTTATCTTTTAGACTTCAATTTGTGTACGGTAGGAGGGAGAGAATGAATTTCATTTTTGCCTCATATAGATATCCAATAGTTCCTGCACCATCTGTTGAGAAGAGTTTTCTTTCCCTTGTTCAATTGCTTTGGTCTTTTGTCAAAAATAATTGAACAACTTATGTAGGAACATGCTCTGTAAACTCAAATTCATTTTATTAATATATCAATTTTTTATCCGTATAATGCTGTCTTGTTTACTGTAGCTTTATTCCATGTCTTAAAGTTAAATAATTTAAGTTCTTTAGCTTTGTTGTATTTCATTTAGCTATTTTAGTTTTTGTTTGGGCAAAGTTGTTTCTTTTTCTTTTCTTTGTTTTCTTTTTTTTCATTTTCACATGAATATTTCAACCATAACAGCCTTAACAGCCTGTTTTGAGTTGCTCTCCAATGCCTCACATGAATATTTCAACCATAACAGCCTTAACAGCCTATTTTGAGTTGCTCTCCAATGCCTCTAAAAAAATAGTATTTTTTTAGAATAGATATTACTCCAGAGATTATAGTTTTGGCTGCATTCAGATTAATCTGATACAAGATACACTATCATTACCCAAAACAAAACTGTCCCTCTCAATTTTGTTGTGTTGTTTGTTTGTTTTTATTAGGGCCCTGTTACTGTCCTAGCTCTAACTTGTCCCCTCCAGCAATCCAATGAACAATCCAACAAATAAATTACTTATGTTCTCTCTCAAGTATTACACCCCTTCGGAACTTTCACTGAAATAAAACATAAGCAGGATCCAGCCCAACTTCTCTGATTTTCTTGGAACTGCAGAAGATACTGAGAACTTTCCAGACCTTGAATTTTCCTTTTTTGGATCAATATTCTATTATGTCTTACAAACAACCTTATCCAAGTTACAAATATACCAAGAAGCCTTCCAATTTGATATGACTACTTAAACCACCAGTTAAACCTATGCATCCTCATGCTTAGCAAATTTTGGTCACCAATAATAGTAGCAACATTTATATTCTCAAGTACTACATTATTTCTTGAACTTCACAACCCACTCAGAAATTAAGTCTATAATTTCTTCCATTCTTAACATTCTCTCTCTCTCTTTGTTGTTGTTGTTCTTCTTCTTCTTGCGCTGTAAACATGACACAGGTTCTTTTCTTTTCAAGTGTAACCAAGTTTCTCTCCCCCAATATCTGCCACATGGGTAACACTTCCTCAAATTACTTTGCATAGAGCTCTTTTCATTCCACTTAGTACCTAGTCTTCAGTCTAAATACTGTCTCTAACTATTCAGTCTTGATCTAAGTGCTCAGTCTTCAATCTAACTATTCTCTCTTCAAGGTTTATCTCACTCTTAGGAGGAGAATCTGGACAGGTGCTTCCATTTTTATTTTTCCTCCCCACTTCTACATTGAGAATAGAGGTGCATATTTAGCACAGCAGTGGTTCTCATAGTAGTTGAAATTCAGATTTCCAGGCTCATGCATGAAATTCAGTAAGACTAAGATAAAGTCCAGCAATCCACTTTAGGGCAAGGACTGTGTCATTTTCATTTCTATAATACAAATACAAACTGGAAACATCAAGTGCAGACTGGTCCTTGAGCCACCAAATGAAACCTTATTAAAGGATTCTGGTCCATGATTGAGAAGATACACTCATCTTTGTTCCAGTTATCATCAAGTGCTTGTCAGCATTACCTTTCAATGTGTTACATGTGTTAGACTCATCAGCCCCAGTAGCCTAATGGATTAGGCACTGGCCTCCTAAAGTATGTTAGACTCCCCCTTTTTTTTGGAGGATTGCTACATTACCTAGAGCCATCATTATCTTCTACGTGGATTATGCCAATAATCTCCTGTTCTCCCTACTCATGCTTTTCAACAGTGAATCAGATGATGTTGCCCACACACTTAAAGCACTCCCATGCTTCCATGCAATGATCTGTATGTTTCTTATATTCCCAAACTCACCTTTTAACATTTTACCCCCTTTCAATGAGCTCCAGCCACACTGGCCTTCAAAGGATTCTTCAACACATTCAGTTCTACCATAAGACTTTTGTATGTGCTCTTCCCAGATTCTGAAATGTTTTTCTCAGATCTCTGCACCACCAGTCACACTTAGTAGGCAGGTTTCAATTCAAGTTCCACCTCCTCAGAAAGGCCTATTTACCCACTCTAAGGAAGATGCCCTCATTCCCAACTCTATTGTGTTGCCACCTATAATATTTTCCCTACAACTTACCAGAAGTTATAATCTTGTTCATTTGTTTATTTACTTATTTTCTGCTTCCCTTCAACAGAATGCAAGCTACATGAGAGCATGAGTCTTGTTTTTTGGGTTTTTTTTTTTTTTTCATCACTAAAGTCCCAAGGCCTAGAATAATGTAGCTCACAGGGCAAGAACTAAAAAAAAAAAAAAAATTCAATAAATAAACTGGATTCAAGTAAGAGAAAGACGGGAATCACAATTCATCAAAGTAAAAATACGTTCTTAAACCAGAGAAGAATAACAAAGGAAAATATTATCGTCTGTCTGTGTCTTGTACTTCATGCCCACTCAAACAATTTATGGGATTAGGCTTATTTGCAAATATGGTGAGCTAAGCACTGCACCTGTGCTATGGTATCATGGTAAGGAAAAGAAAAAAATATATAGTTTATAAATACCACATGAACAAAATAAACTATGGAGTAAGTGCAGCTGTGAGAAGGAGAGATAAGATTTTAGATATAGATAGAAGTGAGTTTGAATAAAACATTCTTGAGGTTATTATAAAAAGTTCAAAGGATTTTTGTCTAAATTAAAGTATATATGAAATTTTCCATTTCGCAAGGTAGTTGTAGGAAATATATAGGACACAGTAATTTGAGAACATACCTGAGATCCTAGCACATAATAGGATTCACAAATAATAGTTCTTTTCTTCCTCACCTAGTCCTATTATACACTAGGTGTATAATATTTTCACTCTCCCAAGTGAAAGAGTTCTAAATCCACTCAAAACACATAATTTCATTCACTTAATTTATCCGAGCGTAACATCAACAATGAGGAAGATATAATCAAAGATGCCCATCCCACATAGTAGGCAGTGCAATTTAGTGAAAGTAATCAAATTTAATGAGTACATTTGCACATTCAGCGCTCTCTGTTCAGTCTAATTCTTAGTATCTGACCACTCCTAGAAGCCACGTGCCTCTAGGTTATCAAAGTCATTCCAACCACCTGTAGTGGAAACAAGTGAGAACTTATTAATACTTCTGTGATATTAACCAAAACACTACTATAAACAGAAATACCATGTAGGCATCAAGTAAGACAAGTTCCAACTTACTACGGCTTCAATACACTGCCAGTGCTTAAGTTCTACAGCCTTCTTTTTATCAATTTTATATAAACACAAGTGATGAAGCAAGGAAAAGTTTTCATTATTACTGCAGATACAACTTTTTAAATTTATTTTCCACCATATCTTATTCTTTCTTGTTTTATGTAAATGAAAACACAGAGTATGTTCTCTTCTGTGTGTGATATGATTTCTTCAATTTAACGCCTATGAGATTTTAAAAATTTCTGTGTACTATTCCATAATGTGAATAGACTGCAATGTTTTTTCAATTTTCCTTTTGATAGCCATGTTTCCAGTTTGGGGTTATTATTAATAAAATTGTTATGAATATTCTTGTAAAAATCTGTTGGAGCTGTTTTTCTTTTTTCTTTCTATTGTTTAACAATTAGAAATAGAATTGCTAGGTCAACAAATAGATGTTTATTTTTTTTTGAACTGCCAAACATGTATCTCAAGTGATTATACAATTTTACATCCCTAGAATGGGGAAGAAAATTTTCATTGCTCTTCAGCAACTTTTATATTCCAAGTCTTTTTAACTTTAGCCATTTTGGTGAGTATATCCATATATTTCTTTGTGGTTTTCATTTGTATTTCCTGGATGACTAAAGATATTGAGCACTTATTAAATGAGATTATTGGTGTTTGCAGATCATCTTTTGTGAAATGTGAGGGTTATAAGATCCTCCCTGCCAAAATTACCCTCTCTCTCCCCCTCTTTCTCTTAAAAAAAAAAAGTAGAGAAAAAGAACTGAATTGTGTTTTTATTATTTAATTATAGGAGTTTGTTATATCATCTCAAAGTATTCTGTAAGATATGTGTTCTTCAATTATCCTATATGTGGCTTTTCTATACATTTTCCTAACAGTAAATTAAATAAGCAGAAGCTTTTATATTTGATAAAATCTAATTCATCATTTTAATAATTATTATTCTTTAATCTTAGGTCTCAAAGATATGTACATATGTTTTCTTCTGGGAGTTTCACAGTTTTAGTTTCTATGTTTTAGTCTTGAATGAATTTTGATTTCATGTGAGGTAAGGCTTTCTTTTCCCATATGGGTACTGAGTTGTTTCTACATCAATTGTTGCTATTTTTCCCAGTTGAATAGCTTTGACCCTTTCATTTAAAATCAATTAACAACATAAATGTCAGTCCATTTTTTTAAATGTTTAATGGTATGTCAAATGGGTTTTTAAATTTTTATTTTCCAATTTGTTTTTATAAGTACATAAGAAGAAATATTTTTTTAATATTAACTTTGTATTTTGAAAACTTGTTTAAGTTTTCATACTGGGAGGTTGTTTTTGGATTCCTTTGGGATTTTCTACACAAAAATTATGTCACTTGTAAATAGAGACATAAATAAAAAGATTTTCCTTTTCTATATTTATGACTTTTTATCTTGCCTTATTGTAATGGTTAGACCTTCCAGCACAATACAGTATTGAATAGAATGGCAAAATCAGGCATTCTTGCCTTGATAAGATCTCTTGGAAAAAGAAAAAAAAATTTCACCAAATATAATAAAGTTTTTGTTTTATTTTGCTTGTAGTTACTTACCAGATTGAGAAAGTTTTTTGGCATTCCCTGATTATGTAAAGTTTTCATTTTGATGGGTACTGAATTGTGTTAAATATCTGCTGCATGCGTCTATTGAGATAATCATATTTTTCCTCCTTTTTAAACTTTTTTAAAAATTTTATTTATTTATTTGACAGAGAGAGATCACAAGTAGGCAAAAAGGCAGGTGGGGGGCGGGGAGGAGGAAACAAGCTCCCCGCTCAGCAGAGAGCCTGATGTGGGGCTCTATCCCAGGACCCTGAGATATGACCTGAGCTGAAGGCAGAGGCTTAACCCACTGAGCCACCCAGGTGCCCCTAAATTTTTATTTTTTTAAGATTTTATTTATCTGACACACCCACACATACACAGAGACAGTGAAGGAGGGAATACAGCAGGGGGCATAGGAGAGGGAGAAGCAGGTTTCCCGCTAAGCAGAGAGACCAATGCTGGGCTTGATCCCAGGACCAATCAGGACCTGAGCCAAAGGCAGATGCTTAACAACTGAGCCACCCAGGCGCTCTTTCCTCCTTTTTTTAGTTAATACAGTATGTTTCACTGATTAATTTCCAAATGATAAATCAGACTTGCATTCCCAAGACAAGTTTCTCTTAGCCATTAGAGGTTATTTAGTGCAAATTGTTAATATTTTGAGTTTTCACATCTATACTCATAAGAAATATTTCTCTATGTAATACCTTTCCTTTTAATGTATTTTCCAGTTTCAGGATCAGCATCATCTTGGCCTTATAAAAAGCTGAGAAGTTTTCTTTTCTACTTTAATTCTGAAAGGATACTTGTAAGAGTCATATTTTCCCTTCTTAGTTTGTTGGATAGAATTATCCAGTGAAGATCTATGCACCAGGAATCCTCTTTATGTTATGGGTCTTTAATAATAATTTCTTTAATTCATATTTTGTACTTTTATCTTATATAAAATCTAATGAAACTGTATTTTTCAAGAAATGTAAATGTTTCACTGAGGTTTTGATCTTTTAAAGTTGGTAGGATCTCTCATATAACTCTTTCCTTCATCAATGATATTGCCAGTTTATGATGTTTCTCTTTCATTTCTGGTCACTCTTGAGGGTTTTTTATTGATTTTTAAGAACTAAATTTATTACTTTTCTTTATGTTTGTCTTTTTATTTCCTTGATTTCTGTTCTTATTTTTATCATATTTCTTTCTGTTTACTTTGGGCTAATGTTTTTCCATTTTCTTAGGAGGAAATTATATCATTGCTTGTTTAAGCACCTCTTATTTCTAATATAAACATTTAAATTCTCCTCTTAGCACAAATTAGACCGAGATCCAGAATTTTTTATACTTCCCTTATCATTTGCATCAAAGTATCCTTTATTTTCCCTTGTGATTTTTAAATTTAGTCTATGTTATTTATGAATATGTTGTTTATCTTAACCATTTAGATGGTTTACATATCACTATTTTAATGAATCAAGTTGTTATTGATTTCTACCTTAAGTCATTTTGTGTTCAGGAAACATTTATATGCACTCAATAATTTTACATTTATTAAATCTATTTTATGGTCCTTTATATGGTCTATTTTTGTTGAAGGTATTATGTGAACTTGAAAAGAACATATGTTCTGCTTTCTTTAAACATAATAATGTATAAATGGAAATTAGGTCAAGTTTTGAATGGGGTTATTTAGATTTTCTCTATCATTAATGTATATTTGATAGTTGCTTTGTCAGTTATGCATGCTCTGCCAATTACTTGTAGAATAACTGTTAGTGTAGATTTGTCTATTTCTCCCTTTTAATTCTGTAAATTTTTGCTTCAGGTATTTAAAAACTATTATGTACATATATATTTATTATGATAGGACTTTCTGGTTGAATACTCCACTTATTATTATGGAACGTCACTTTTTTTTTAAATTTTTTATTTTTTATAAACAAATTTTTATCCCCAGGGGTAAATGTCTGTGAATCGCCAGGTTTACACACTTCACAGCACTAACCATAGCACATACCCTCCCCAATGTCCATTACCCCACCCACCTTTCCCGACCCCCTCCCCCCAGCAACCCTCAGTTTGTTTTGTGAGATTAAGAGTCACTTATGGTTTGTCTCCCTC
>PISX010022264.1:0-32089 GCA_004024625.1 Mellivora capensis | reverse complement strand
ATCAATCAATGTGATACAACACATTAATAAAAGAAAGAACAAGAACCACATGATACTCTCAATAGATGCTGAAAAATCATTTGACAAAGTACAGCATCCCTTCCTGATCAAAACTCTTCAAAGTGTAGGGATAGAGGGCACATACCTCAATATTATCAAAGCCATCTATGAAAAACCCACCGCAAATATCATTCTCAATGGAGAAAAACTGAGAGCTTTTCTGCCAAGGTCAGGAACATGGCAGGGATGTCCATTATCACCACTGCTATTCAACATAGTTCTAGAAGTCCTAGCCTCAGCAATCCGATAACAGAAAGAAATCAAAGGCATCCAAATCGGCAAGGAAGAAGTCAAACTATCACTCTTTGCAGATGATATGATACTATATGTGGAAAACCCAAAAGACTCCACTCCAAAACTGCTAGAACTTGTACAGGAATGTAGTAAAGTGTCAGGATATAAAATCAATGCACAGAAATCAGTTGCATTTCTCTACACCAACAACAAGACAGAAGAAAGAGAAATTAAGGAGTCAACCCCATTTACAATTGCACCCAAAACTATAAGATACCTAGGAATAAACCTAACCAAAGAGGGCTAAAAATCTATACTCAGAAAACTATAAAGTACTCATGAAAGAAATCGAGGAAGACACAAAGAAATGGAAAAATGTTCCATGCTCCTGGATTGGAAGAACAAATATTGTGAAAATGTCTATGATCCCTAAAGCAATCTACACATTTAATGCAATCCCTATCAAAATCCCACCCATTTTTTTCAAAGAAATGGAACAAATAATCCTAAAATTTATATGGAACCAGAAAAGACCTCGAATAGCCAAAGGAATATTGAAAACGAAAGCCAAAGTTGGCGGCATCACGATTCCGGACTTCAAGCTCTATTACAAAGCTGTCCTCACCAAGACAGTATGGTACTGGCACAAAAACAGACACATAGATCAATGGAACAGAATAGAGAGCCCAGAAACAGACCCTCAGCTCTATCATCAACTAATCTTCGATAAGGCAGGAAAGAATGTCCAATGGAAAAAAGAAAGCCTCTTCAATAAGTGGTGTTGGGAAAATTGGACAGCCACTTGCAGAAAAATGAAATTGGACCATTTCCTTACACCACACACGAAAGTAGACTCAAAATGGATGAAGGACCTCAATGTGAGAAAGGAATCCATCAAAATCCTTGAGGAGAACACAGGCAGCAACCTCTTCGACCTCAGCCGCAGCAACATCTTCCTAGGAACATCGCCAAAGGCAAGGGAAGCAAGGGCTAAAAGGAACTATTGGGACTTCATCAAGATCAAAAGCTTTTGCACAGCAAAGGAAACAGATAACAAAACCAAAAGTCAGCTGACAGAATGAGAGAAGATATTTGCAAACAACATGTCAGATAAAGGGCTAGTGTCCAAAATCTATAAAGAATAACCAAATAACCCAATCAAGAAATGGGCAGAGGACATGAACAGACATTTCTGCAAAGAAGACATCCAGATGGCCAACAGACACATGAAAAAGTGGTCCACATCCCTTGGCATCAGGGAAATACAAATCAAAACCACAATGAGATATCACCTCACACCAGTCAGAATGGCTAAAATTAACAAGTAAGGAAATGACAGATGCTGGCGAGGATGTGGAGAAAGGGGAACCCTCCTACACTGTTGGTGGGAATGCAAGCTGGTGCAACCGCTGTGGAAAACAGCATGGAGATTCCTCAAAAAGTTGAAAATAGAACTACCCTATGACCCAGCAATTGCACTACTGGGTATTTACCCTAAGGTTACAAACGTAGGGATCCAAAGGGGCACGTGCACCCGAATGTTTATAGCAGCAATGTCTACAATAGCCAAACTATGGAAAGAACCTAGATGTCCATCCACAGATGAATGGATAAAGAAGAGGTGGTATATATACACAATGGAATACTACGCAGCCATCAAAAGAAATGAAATCTTGCCATTTGCAACGACGTGGATGGAACTAGAGGGTATCATGCTTAGTGAAATAAGTCAATCGGAGAAAGACAACTATCATATGATCTCCCTGATATGAGGAAGTGGAGATGCAACATGGGGGGCTCGGGGGGGGGTAGGAAAAGAAGAAAAGATCGGGAGGGAGAGAAACCATAAGTGACTCTTAATCGCACAAAACATACTGAGGGTTGCTGGGGGGAGGGGGTTCGGGAAAGGGGGGTGGGGTAATGGACATTGGGGAGGGTATGTGCTATGGTTAGTGCTGTGAAGTGTGTAAACCTGGCGATTCACAGACATGTACCCCTGGGGCTAAATATACATTATATGTTTATAAAAAATTTTATAAAATGTAATTTAAAAGAAAACAACAACAAAGAAGCTGGTCATCCAAATGACTTGCTTAAACACATTTTTTGAGAAGGAGAAGAGACTAGGATATAGACACACACACACACACACACACACACACACACACACAACCATGTGAAGACATAGCCAGTAGACACCATCTGCAAGCCAAGCAGAGAAGCCTTGGAATTAAACAGTCAACATCTTGATCTTGGGTTTCTAGTCTCCACCCTTGTGAGAAAATAAATCTCTGATGTTGAAAGTACCCTGTCTTTCATATTTTGTTATGGCAGCCCTTGCAAAATAATGCACATGGGAAGTCTTAATTTTGTTGAGAAAAATCTGTGATGGTTTCATAAGGAAATTGCTACCTGGGGTACCTGTGTGGCTCAGTTGGTTGAATATCTGACTCTTCATTTCAGCCAGATCGTGATCTCAGATTCATGAGATTGAGTCCTGCATAAGGAACACACTCAAGCTTGGAGTCTGAGATCTTTTCCACCTGCACTTCCTCCCTGCCCTCCATCCCCCGTTCCCTGCTTGTGCAAACACATTCTCTCTCTCTTTAAAATAAATAAATAAAATAAATCTTTTTTTTTAAAGAAAATAAATTGCTACCCCTATATTTGCAATAAAAGTCCTGATTTCTCCCTGTCATGATGATATTCTTAGGTTCAAGGCATATTCTCTTCATCTCTCTAGGCAAGGTCCAATGACTTTAATTGCTTTCTATATGTTTATGCCTTTTAAACCTATTAATCCTCATGTTTTCTCTATACTTGGCCACTCTCCTGGCCACTAGACATGTTCACCTAGATGTCTCATAAACTCTAATTGAAAATATCTTCCTTTTTACTCACCACTCAAACACACACCTTCTCTTGCGCTCTCATTTACTATCCATCCATTGTGAAGTGGAGACTCTGGGACTCAACGAGGCTCCCTTTACCTCCACTTACAATTTGTCACTAGTTCTAGTTCACCCATCTCCTGATGATCCTGTCTTCCTTTACTGTCTAGAGACCTACCTCGGTACAGGCCTTTACCATTTCCTCTCTTATTATTTGTTGGTCTTTTTGGTTTCTTTCTTCTCCACAGTTTCTCCAAAAACTGTGAATCTGATGATGTAATTTCTTTGTTTAAAATCCTCTGATGGTGTCTCACCACCCATAGCATAAAATGAAAAATCCTAGGCCTGTCAGACAAAGGACTTTCACCACAAGTAAGTGATAAATGCCTACTTTCCTTAGTTGCATCTTCTCTCTTCTCCACGTGTATACAAGATTACCATACCCAGGACTAGCAGTTCCTCAGATAAGCCATTATTTTGCAATTCCTTTGCAGATTCATGCTCTCTTTTTTCTTCCCTGTTAACCCCGGGGAGCTTCTGGACAATGTTAAGGACTCTGCGCAGATATGAGCCCCTTTATGGAGCCTTTCCCACCTGCACCTTCCTAGGCACTTTGTTTTTGGAGACAGTTGATGGACACCATTCAGTACAGGCAACAAATAAATGTCTATAAACAGGTCTAACTTTGCTTGAAAGCCACCGGAAGCACCTCTGGGAAAGGATGTTGATTCTACCAGGGTGACTGCTTACAGATGAACTGGCAGGCAGTACTCTTGCTTTGCTACAAAATCAAAAGCAGGACATCTTGCTCTTTTGAAAATTTTCACATGGTCTTTGAATACTTTTGGTGCCTCTCCATTCAGTATAACACCTTCAGGCACATAACTAATCTATATAGAGGTAACTGGGCCCAGATCATTGGGATACCATCATGAGAAAGTCCCAGTCCAGGTCCTGATGGCATCTATTGATACTGAACATCATCCCAAAATGTGCTGGCCTGCCCTGCCTTTCCATCCCCACTCCACTGGAGCAGTCACTGTCATTGATCCAGAAAATCATACGTTCCTGAGATATCACAGCTACCTTCTTTCTGACCACAGCCCCCCTTTTGGTGCTCTGACTCTGGAAGATGCTATGTCATACCCTCCATGTCACTGCCATTTATTTATATCCACTACTTGTAGACACACCAGCAAAGATTCTAGAACAGAGCATTTCTTTTTTTTTTAATAAATTTTTTTATTTTTTATAAACATATAAAGTATTTTTATCCCCAGGGGTACATGTCTGTGAATTGCCAGGTTTACACATTTCACAGCACTAACCATAGCACATACCCTCCCCAATGTCCATTACCCCACCCCCCTTTCCCGACCCCCCTCCCCCCAGCAACCCTCAGTTTCTTTTGTGAGATTAAGAGTCACTTATGGTTTGTCTCCCTCCCAATCCCATCTTGTTTCTTTTCTTCTTTTCCTACCCCCCTAACCCCCCATGTTGCATCTCCACTTCCTCATATCAGGGATATCCTATGATAGTTGTCTTTCTCTAGAACAGAGCATTTCTAAGACAACACCTTTGAAACAGATTAATCACTGGAGAAGTATAAGGCCAACACCAGGCAAAGCCCATGTTTGGCTCAATAGGAGAGAAGAAAGTCTTTGGAAGAAAGATCTTGTTATTTGATGCATTATTGGTTTCCTGCATAATCATTTCCTTCTTGTTCTTTTATGATAGTTTGCAAAAACATTTTTAAACATGGTGACTGTCACAGCAATGCTAAGTTGTACATAAAAATACAGAAATTGAAACCAGTCACAAGTCTTTATGTTTAAACACACATAAACCTAAATTGGGTTAAACAATAAAGAGAAGTAGATGGTTTCTGAATGGTAACGGAAAATTCTGGAAGTAGGGCTAGCTTCAAGTGAAGCTTGATCAGTCTTCTGGACTATGTTATTCAGAACTGACTGAGTCTGTGAGGGAGAGCACTGCCCTAACTGAACTGAGAACAGATCACAGTGCCACCAGCTGTAGACTTCGGCGATAGACAGCTGCAGGATGCCCCCAAGGTACCTCTCTGACTGGGAGTCCGTCCAGGAAGTGGTAGAGACCAGATACTGCATCTTAGACCATGGAGAATATAGAGGACACTCTTTTTCCCAGGACCCACCTTGTCTCCATTTCTTGCTGACCTCGTGTAGCTACACACCTCACTGGTGGACCCAGAGCCTGCCTTGGAGAGATTCTGGGAAAAGGTGTGAAGTTATGAAAAACAACATTTACTCTGAGATCATGACCTGAGCTGAAAGTGAATGTCGAGCACTTAACCACTAAACTACCCAGGAGCCCTTCAACTGATCTTTTAATGCCTATCGTATTCTTTTAAAAAAGAGGAAAAAATTTAAAAATACACACACACACACACACACACACACACACACACATATATATCTGGTGAGATGTACATAATAAAAGACAGAATAATTTTAATTCTTATCCTATATAGATCTTTTCCCTGAATATATCTTCATTTATAATGAATCAAGCTGAAATATTGGTCCAAAGCACTTAATAAGCTCTAAAAGTAAAGTGTCACATATGTTCAGAATGCAGATCTTATTCTTCCGACCAGTTTTGATGCAGTTAGACCAAATGGGGAGGCAAGAGTTAGCTGGTAAATGTGGGCAGTGTCTGTTCCCACCTCACACCACCCTGGATTGTTCTACCCTGGATTTGGCACCTTATAAGTGAGCGGTCTGGGTATCTACTCTGCTTTGGTTGTGAGAACCTGGCCAGTTCTGTGCTATAAACTTCCAGACGAGCAAGCTTACAGGAAGTGTTTGAGAAGATTCAAGAACACTGGAGCAGTGTTATTTTATTTTTTTTTTGTCATTTTAATGTACATGCGATCTACCCAAATTTCTTTCCATTAATGAATTTCATAAGAAGACTTTATATATACATATGATATATTTGATATATATCATATGTATATATACAGTTCTAAACTGTATATATTTCCAATGTGAGTAGCATTTCTTAATATCTTACTCAGCAACATGTCCTTCAGTCTGCACTAGCATCAGATTTCTTGGCTGACTCCTTTTCTCCTGCCAGAGGTGAAGCCAAGTGGAAAAAACAGCAAGCATTTTCCATTTCTTTGGCCCAAGCGACCACGATCCTGCATTTTGCTCTGCTTTGCCTAAGTAGCCACACAAATGAACATATAAAAAAATAATATTGAATGAGGTAAGTGTAGGAACATATAAAACACTGCCTTTCCTTTTATTTGATGAGGCAATCAAGCTATTCTCTAAGTATTTCTCATTGTGGTAAAAAGCACCCATGATTGTATAGACATTATTTTATACTTCTGGTTATATACGTGCATTTAACTGCACACACAAAAGGTAACAGTTACAAGGCAAAATAACATATGAAATCTATTCTTAAAATTTGTTTTAGTAACATAGCCTCTGAGTTGTATGCAAGCTAAATTTCATCTTTAAAGTATTTCTTGTTTTAGCACTGACTAGTATATAATTTATTCCAATTTAGGAAGGGGTTTCAGAATAGAAATGTTTAAATAATGGTTAAATTTTGTCATAGGTCAATTCTGAAGTAGAATGCAGGGTCCAATTACAATGTAGGCTGTACTTTGGCCCTCTTATTAAGGTCAGCAAAGCTAGGATTCTATACATCTTAATCGTATCTCCTATGACTAATTCAGTCCATAGGATTATGCTTATGAATATTTTATATGTAGCTTCCAGTAATAGTGCTCATTCTATCAATCAATATCAAATTAACCTCAAGATTACTGAAATCTGGAATAAAATATTGAATCATCTACTTTTAATAGCATAGGTTATAAATGTGTATTGCTCTGGAGAAATGACTCTTGATTTTTTAATGCAAAATTTATGAGACAGTTTGGAACAGTGGAGAAAGTTCTGCATTCTTCCCTCCACGTTGGAGGATCTGCTCAGTGGAAACAACTAGACACCATCATGTATAGGACATTGGTCCACCTGTGTCTTGTATTCCTGAAGCTGTCCAGTGTCAATTCAACTTGAGGAATTTCTATTTAAGGTAATGTTGTCTAACACTTCAATTTAATAAACATTTCATGATCAAAATAAATGTTGGGTTGTATTAAGAAGGCATCCCTTAGTTGTAAGGAAAGCAGTTCTAATTCAGGTCTGTTTACATGAAGGGTATGGGTGCAGGGAAGTCTCATAGGGCCAGTGCTAACAGGACAGCCTGCCCTCACTGGCACTAGCAAGCTGCCAGACATTCTCCTTCCATTTCCCTGACTTACACACACTCTTCTGTCTTCTGTTTTCTTTTTTTTAAATTTTACCACTGCATGGCATTTTACTCCTGCCATATTTCTGCTTCATTCTGCCTTCTATCAGCCTCCTGTCTGCTTACTGACCAGCTTATACATGAGCTACTCCCAGCTAATAGTTTCAAGCTCTATGTCTGCATGACCTTCCACCTAAAGTCTGTGTGTGATTTTGTGTGTGTTCTGTTTCCATTTTCAGAAGGAGAGAATCTGATTGATTGTTATAGTCTAAGTATCCATTTTGTTCCAGTTCACTGTTGCCAAAGGAAGAAGACTTCAAAGGTCGTGTGTTGTTAGTGATGCCCCTTTTATACTTTTAAACCACACAGTGAAATTAGCCAAGAAGAAACAGGAGTGAGGAGGATGAATTAAATACAAATTCTGGTCCCTGAGTTTCAGTCTTACGGAAGAGGCCAAGACATAGGTCGGTTTAGCGCAAGTTAGATTGTTAAGAGAAGTTCAGAAAGCTCCTGGAGGATGGAGAAGGGTGTAGGAAAAGTTCTATGGTTGGTGAACACTCAGTATATCAGGAACACCTTGAACAATGATTGAGAGGAATGTGGAATGAAGCCCAAGTCGATGTGGGGTTATGGAGGTAAACATGACTTGAGAGGCTGCTGGTGTTTATCTTCTGCAACAGGAAATCATTAAAGATTTTTGATCGGGAGAGTCACATGATCAAATCTGTGCTTCGTGAAAATGTTTTAGAACGTGGTAGGTAGATAAATTGGAGGTAATGTAGGGCCTGGAACTCCTGTCCTCCAGGAAGTAGGCAGCTCCATGAATCTGCATGAGGTGTACTAATGGTCTGAATTAAGAGAAAAGCCATAGAAGAAAATGCTCATGAACAAACATTATATTTAACAAGATGATGTAACTTTCCTGTGGAATGTATAAATAATAGCTGGAGTTTGGAGTGATGGCAAGATGTTAAATATTCCTAGTAAAATCTGGCATGATTTTTATGTAGTTAATTTTTCCTCCATTATTATTTTTATTGAAGTATAACTAGCATGCAGTATTATATTAGTTTCAGGTGCACAATATAATGATACAATAATTCTATGCATTACTCAGCACTCGCCACACTAAGTGTAGTCACCATCTGTCGCCAAACAACATTATTACAATCTAATTGACTATATTTCCTATGCTGTACTTTTCAACTCTGTGATTATTTTGTAACTGGATGTTTGTACCTCTTTATCCCTTTCACCTATTTCACCCATCCTCTCACCCACCTCCCTTCTGGCAGCCATCAGTTCTCTGTAGTTAAGGATCTGTTTCTTGGTTTCTTCTATGCTGTTTTTCATTTGTTTCTTAACTTCCACATATGAGTGAATCATATGGTATTTGTCTTTCTCTGTCTGACTTATTTCACTTAGTATTATAGTCTCTAGTTCCATCCATGTTGCTGTAAATGGAAAGATTAGTATTCTATTGTGCATATATATCACATCTTCTTCATTTATCTACTGATGGACACTTAGGTTGCTTATCTTGGCTATTATAAATCATGCTGCAACAAACATAAGGATGCATATATCTCTTTGCATTAGTGTTTTCATTTTCTTTGGGTAAATACCCAGTAGTGGAATTACTGGATCATATGGTTTGTCTATTTTTAATTTTTTGAGGAACCTCCATACTGTTTTCCACTGTGGCTGTACCAGTTTGCATACCCATCCACAGTGCACAAAGGTTCCTTTTTCTCCACATCATGCCAATACTTGTTATTTCTTGTCAGTTTGATACTAGCCGCTCTGACAGGTATAAGGTGATATCTCATTATGGTTTCACTTTGCATTTCCCTGATAGTGATGTGGACCTTCTTTTCATGTATCTGCTGGCCATCTGTACATCTTTGGAAAAATATTTATTCAGATCCTCTGCCCATTTTTAAGTCGGATTATTTCTGAGGTTTTTGGTGTGTGTTGACTTTTATGATTTCTCTTTTTCTTCTTAAAGATGTATTTATTTATTTATTTATTTATTTGACAGAGAGAGAGAGAGAGAGAGCACAAGCAAGGGAGCAGCAGGCAGAGGGTGAAGCAGGCTCCCCGCTGAGCAAGGAGCCTGATGCAGGACTCGATCCCAGCACTCTGGGATCATGACCTGAGCTGAAGGCAGGCACTCAACTGAC
The DNA here is from genome assembly GCA_004024625.1 of Mellivora capensis. Lineage (NCBI taxonomy): Eukaryota > Metazoa > Chordata > Mammalia > Carnivora > Mustelidae > Mellivora > Mellivora capensis. The sequence goes on along the minus strand of PISX010022264.1, from coordinate 22,410 downwards.
TGAGCCACCCAGGAACCCTGTGATTTCTTTATATATTTTGACTATTAACCCCTTATCACCTATATCATTTGCAAATATCTTCTCCTATTCAGTAAGTTGCCTTTTCATTTTGCTGATGCTTTTTTCACTGTGCAAAAGCTTTTGACTTTGGTGCAATGCCAACTGTTTATTTGTGCTTTTGTTTCCTTTGTCTGAGGAGGCATACTTAGGAAAATTGTTTCCACATCTGATATCAGAGACATTTCTGCCTATGTTCTCTTCTAGGAATTTTATGATTTCAGGTCTCACATTTAGGTCTTTGATCCATTTTGAGTTTATTTTTGTGTATAGTGTATAGAAAGGAAGTGGTCCAGTTTCTTCCTCCCTTCCTTCCTTTCTTTCTTCCTTCCCTCCTTCCTTCCTTTCCTCCTTCCTCCCTCCTTTTCTTTCTTTTTCTTTCCTTCCTTCTTTCTCACCTTTGTTTTGCATGTAGCCATCTAATTTTTCCAGTGATGCAGGCAGGCCAGGTCTGAGGACCATTTTGGGGGGAGGGAGGCAGTCCCATGGGACCAGCCAAGAGGGTCCTTGGCTTCACGCAGGATGGAAATCAAACATGAGCCAGAAGAAAATGAAAGCAGGGTTTATTGAAGATGTAGAGAGAGCAGATAGAGATGAACCCTCTGGGAGACTCAGAAAGGAATGGAACATGAGTCCCATCTTTGTTTGAGGTCTGGGGGTTTTTATGGAAGATGGTGGTCTGGTGCACATGTCCTCTCAGGTATCCAGGAACCAGTTAGAACAAAGATGAGGGCCCAGGTGTTATTCCTTGGAGCCAGGGAGCCTTGGCATCAAGATGCCCATGGTCTGGAATATGCACATGGCAGTAGCTTCCAGTCATCCTCACCTGGTCCTTCCTCAAATGTTATCTATTCTAGAGAAATCATTAACTCCTTGTCCCTTACAGGGAAGACACAAGCTATTTGTATTATAAGGCATGTGTAGAGTGGGTGGGAGTGCAGACCCTAGCAAAACAGAAGCCAGAAAAGAAGTAAAGGAAAAAGAACCACCCTTTTTCTCAGGAGGTCCCTTTGGTTTCCCTGTCTCACCAGCAGCATTTGTTGAAGAGACCATCTTGTCCCCACTGTATAGAAAGCTATCTGTCAGCACCAGAGGACTGCTGGCCCACAGGCCAGTCGTTCAGATGGAGTCCTCTGCTTTGTCTGAGCCTGATGTGATGAGGTGCCATGGCTGGTGTCTCAGTGGGGGACAAGGAGCAGCATAATGTGTGATAGTGTTGGTGGCAGGTGCTGTGCAACCACCAGCAAGTGACAGACAAATCTTAAGTCCTGGATTAAAATGCTGATATGGAAAGAGAGCCCATAGGCTACAGGTTAGAGAACTCCATAAAGCAGGCGGGTCCCTGTTCTCTGGAAGACAGTAAAGACAGAGAAATCAGCTCAGGGGATGCTGGGAAAAGATTATGATATCGAAAAAGCCAGGATTACAAATCTGAAAGGCATCTGGTATAAATGTTATCTCCTAGGATGATCAGTCAGTGGCCATCAGTCCAGTCCTCCGTCATGTAATATGTTCCTAGTGAACACTTAACAAACGTAAAACACGGTACAGGCACGAAGGGGCCTACAAAGCCAGTGGGACAGAAGGACTACATTTTTGGGGAGGCTTTGCAAAGCCACTTAATTTAATTTAAATTTAATTTAATTTTTACTTCTAGACCTGTAAAAGTTTTATTGCAATCATGGGACTTTTTCCTTGTCCATCTCCTTGCTTACACTGTGCCATTCTCTAGAATTCATTACTTTTCACCAAACCCACAAGGGTCAGAGGGAACTACTTCCCTCCAGAAGTCAAGAGTCGAGATGAGGAACTTGCCTTGTCCCCACATCCTCTGAATTTCCCCCGGCCCAGGCTTCTGACTCATCCTTCATACCCTCAATGCCTCTTATTCCTGTTAGTTCTGGGCTTGGAGGCTCACCCCGAGCTGCTCCTGTTCCTCCTCAGGCAGCTGCTTCCTCCCACCAGAGCACACAATCTATTTCCAGAGCTTCACTTTCCGCAACCTCCCCTTCCAATGTGTGGGGTGCACACTTTCTCAAAAAGACAATAGTTTTTAAAAATACAAAAAACCCGTCACCTCTTCTCCCACCAATTTTAGTATATGTGCTGCTATTGAGCACCCGTCATCTACTTTCAAACACGGAATTTTGGAAAACAAAGTGCAGAGAAGAGAACATGTTGCGCTATTTACTCTTTTAGACCTCACTGCTTTGTATCTATTTGTTTATGCGAATCAGAAAAATGTTTGCATTCATTCTTCTCTGTAATAGTTGGTTTCCAGTTTACAAAGTAGAAAGTCGTTTGAAATTACAGATAGGTAAAACATGTACACAGAAGAGTAAGGAATGGGAGGACAAAAATCTTTTAAATTTAAAAATCATCATAGGGCACCTGGCTGGCCTGGTTGGAGGAACCTGTGACTCTTGACCTCGGGGTCGTGAGTTCGAGCTCTACATTTGCTGTAGTGATTACTTAAAATAAATAAATAAAACTTTAAAAATGTTCATTTAAAAAAATACAATAAAAAATAGTTGTAGACTAATTGAGGGTAAGTTTTTGCTGTTTCCATGCTTTGATCTAATATTACTATTTGGATTTACAAATAAATTTTTTTAAGTATTTTGAGTATGAAATGATGAAATGCAAATATGGATTTTTTTTTTCACTTGGACTGCTGCGTGATTCTCTCCGGCTAGCTTCCCAACTGCTTGAGTGTGAATGAATGCCATAATAACAATCAAACCAGTGTTTAACCTACATGAAGCATTTTCCATGTTCCAGCTTTTAGATTATTCTAAATGTTGTATCTTGAACACAGTGCATTATGTTGCATAAGAAATTCATTATAACAGTTTTGATCATTTTAGCAATTCATCTTTTTAATGAAAGTATATACAACCACATACAATTATACTAGAAATATTTTCCACATTTTAGATATTTTAAATCAGACGATTTTCTCTATCTGGAATGCCCTTCCTCCACTCATTGTCAACATAAATTCTTTATAAATTAAAAATCCACACACACCTTCCATAAGTAGATTCTTATCATAACAATGGAAATAGTCTAGGAGTATATAGATAAACTATCTTTTCTCCCTTAATGTTAAATGATTCTGTTATGTTTGGGGTATTGATGTGCCCACTGACAAGCTATGTTTTGTAGGTTTCCTGCAGCTGTTTGGTCATATGGCCCAGTCAGCCAATGAGATACAAGCTAACTGGACATGACTTCGGGAGAGCTGGTTTTTTCCCTAATAGACATAGACTCATCTGGCATACATTTTTTTTTCTCTTTATCTTCTTCATGACTGGAATTTTGAGTTAATGCCTAGAGGCACAACAACAATCTTGTGACTGTGAATATGGGAGACACACTTGAAAGATGGTGGGATCAAACCAGGAAAGAGCCTAGAGCCAGGATTTCATAACTGAAGTAAACTCCCTTTTTGTTTAGATTAATGTTCCTGTTTGAGGCAGCTACATATCACAAACTTCCAGACCCCAATTCCAGGCCCATTCCAGAGATACTGTGCATTTTTTGAGACCCATTGATATGCATACCACATTAAATTTTTATTCCAGTTTTTTTTTTCCAAAAATGGGATAATACTACACATATTATTCTGAACCTACTTTTTTGACTTAAGAATATGGTCTAGATATCTTTCCATGTCAATACAAAGGGAGTTATCCTTTTAAAAATATTTAAAGAGAAGACAGGGTGTCTGGCTCACTCAGTCAATAGAGCATGGAACTCTTGATCTCAGGGTAATGAGTTCAAACCTCACACTGGGTGTCAAATTTATTTAAAAATAAAATCTTGAGGAGCCTGTATGGCTCAGTGGGTTAAGTATCCGACTTGATTTTGGCTCAGGACTGATCTCAAGGTTGTGAGATCAAGCCTCACAAAGGGCTCTGTGCTGAGCATGAAGACTGCTTAAGAGTCTCTCTCTCTCCCTTTCCATCTGCCCCTCCCCTGCTCAGGTGCACATGGTCTCTCTCTCTCTCTCTTTCTCTTTCTCTAAAAGAGAAAAAGAAAAAGAAATAAAATCTAAAAAAAAAAAAAAAAGAAATTTTCTTTTTTTCTTTTAAAGGTGACACTTGCTTATTCAAGCAATAGAGAAAAAATTTAAGTAAAAAGCAGCAAATGTCCCTAAATCTGACTATTTTGAAATTGCTGGTATCATTATTATTGGTGAGTATTCTTATCAGTGCTCTCTGAAAATACTGGGAGTCATTCTCTTCCACTACCACCTCCATGTACATGTGTATATATATTCACACACATGCACATGCATACAAATACACACAAATATAGACACAAATACACATATACACAGGAACACACACAAACACACAGGACACACAATCGCAAAGACATGCAAATACACACACCTACTCACATGGGAGAGTGAGAGAGAGAAACTTACAAAATCAGAAGCTGTTAAAAAATGTTGAATTTGGGAGCACCTGGATGGCTCAGTCAGCCAAATGTCTGCCTTCAGCCCAGGTCATGATCCCAGGGTCCTGGGATGGAGCCCCACATCAGGATCCCCACTCAATGGGAAGTCTGCTTCTCACTCTCCTTCTGACCATTCCCCTAGTCATGCTCTTACTTGAGCTCTCTCTCTCTAATGAATAATAAAAAATCTTTTTAAAAGAAGTGTTTAACTTTGGTTGAATTAAACAGAGGACCTAGTAGAATGCCTTTAAAAGTTATGACGATAATTGTTATAGAAAGCCAGACAGATATATCCAAGATTTAAACCAGTTATCATTTTAATACCCATAAGAATTACAGAATGAATAATAGAAATAGTTGAGACTGAAATATGTCATATTAATATTTTCTTTTGCTAAAGAATCTGTACATATTTAGCCTTATAGGTTGTAATACTAATAAGAATTATACTTATTAGATTAACATAGACATGTAATTCCAATTTAAAATGTAGAATTGAGTAATTGATTTAGATTAATGAATTTAGGTAGAAATTTTACTGTTTATATATAGTATTAGAACACTTAGTGGACCTTAAGTTTCACCATATTTTAAAATTTAATTTAGTTCATAAGAATGATTTAATTACTTGCAAAGTTTTGTCATTTAGACAATTGAAGGACTTAAAAAGAAAGTCAATATATTAAATTTATACACCCTGTTTAAAACATTTGAAAGAGTTTAATTAGCTACATTTGAGAATGTAACCAAACATTAGTTGAAGGCATTAAAAGTGACACTTTAAATTTGCTAGACTTATAATGGAATAATGAGATTTGTAAACTGAAGTTAAATGCTTAAGGAAGAATGAAATTAGAATCTGTAAATTAATAAATTGATTATTCAACTTTAAAACCAAAGTAACTTCTAAGTTACCTTTTCTGTGACTATAAGAAAATTAACATTTATGTAAGAAGGAAAAATAAATGAAATGAAAGAGAATTGTCAACTTTGGATAAACATTTCTTCACCATTTAGACATATTGTGTCTCCTATCTTCTAAGATTAGGACAAAAGATTATTAAAACCATTAAGGATTTGTAGTCATTATGTTTTTATCGGTATTGATTTTAGCGTTGAAAATGTTTCTGCTATGAAAGATAACAGGATTAACTCTGGGAGATGGGGAAAACAACCATCCCAGTGTGTGTGGGACTGAGGGGTATACTGGAACTTGGTACTGTCTGTGCTAAACCCAATAACCTTGGTCAACCTAATGGAAGGCATTGGAACATGGGTGTTAAGACTGTAGGTTCTAACACCTACATTCTAGACTTGGCTTTTCAGCTTATTTTCTATTTATCATGAGCAAATGGCTTCTTTTTGTGCCTTTATTTTCTCATCTCTAAAATGGTGATGAAACACCTTTTCCCACCGCAGGGAGGGAATCACAGGGCTTGGTTCTGTGCTCCTATTATAACCTAAAGAGAAACTTTCACAAAGTTCAGAGCCCCGAAATCCTGCAAATGAAAGAAGATGTCCTCAAATTGCTTGCAGCAGGAACCCATTTAGGTGGCACCAACCTTGGCTTCTAAATGGAACAGTACATCTACAAAAGGAAAAGTATGGCGTCTACTCATAAATCTGAAGACAACCTTGGAGAAGCTTCTGACAACAGCTCATGCCATTGTTGCCATCAAAAACCTGGCTCATGTCAGTGTCATATCATCCAGGAATAGCGGCCCGTGGGCTCTGCTGCCACTGGATCCGCTCTGATTGTGGCCGCCTCATTCCTGGACCTTGCTAACAAGGTCCAGGCAGCCTGCAGGGGGGTTGTGTCTCCTAGTGGTTGCAGATCCCAGGGCTGAGCACCAGCTTCTCACAGAGATGTCTAAGGGTCACCCGCCGGCCATCACTCTCTGTGACCCAGACCTCCTCTGTGCTGAGTGGACGTGGCCATCCCACACAACAGCAGGGGAGCTGACATAGTGGGTCGGAGGCGGTGGATGCTGGCCTGGGAAGTTCTGTGCATGCGTGGCCCAGGCTTCCCTGAATCCCCTCATGGGAGGCCACCCCTGAGCTCTCCTTCTACAGAGAGCCCGAAGAGACTGAAAAGGAAGACCGAGCCATTGCCGCAAAGGCCGTGACCAAAGAGGAATTTCCTGGTGAATGCGCTGCTCCAGCTCCTGAGTTCACTGCTACTCGATCAGAAGTTGCGGACTCGTTCAAAGGCATACCCGTGTCCTCTGTGCCCATTCAGCAGTTCCCTATGAAGAGTGGAGCGCCCAGCCCGCCCCTGAAGACTGGTCTGCCACGCCCACTGCTCAGACCACTCAATGAGTAGGAACAACCACTCAGAGGGCTCAAGCTGTTCTTCCACAAAGGCGAACAAAATGGAAATAAGGTTGAAGGAAAATAAGCAGTTTCAGTAAACAAACAGTGAATATCTATCCCAAAGGATTATTGTGGAAATTAAATGAGTTACTATATGGAAAGCATCTGTATTAATTACCTACAGTAACACCTAGAGTGTGGTAAGCACTAAACAGGTACTAACTGCTATTGCGAGCTCCCCACAGGAACATCAATTGTTGGACGAGTCTTGTTTGTTCTTCATTCTGTTTTGGTCTCTGAAATTGTTTTAATTTCTTTGCCCATCTCCTCTGCATCCACTGTGATATTTCTTTCGTGTCCTCTAGCTGACAATGGCAGTTGCCTGCCTGATACAAGTTTCTCTCTTCTTTCTCAGTAACAGAACTCCATTTTAGTTTTGATGGCAATAGATACAGCTTAAATACTTGATTTACTGGGCTTTCTTGAAGTGAGGGGTGGATGGGTGACATAGGTCACAGTTCTGGCCAAGGAGATACTGTGTAAGTCTACCATGTGGGATAGTTAGGCAGGCTCTCTGAAAGGAGTCTGACTAAGCTGGTGCATGTCTTTTGTCTTTTTCCTCCTCATTATTTCTTTCTAGAATATAGATGCAAGGTGGAAGGAGAAGAGCCCTCTTGGTATGAGAGCTATACCTTACAGTTGCTAGAGCCGAAAGCTAGCTGGATCTTTTAGCTCTTTTGAAGAATCAAAAAAAGAAAAAAAAAATTGCACCATGATTTGTTTAAACATTCTTTAGTTTCCTGTTACACACAAGTGAAAATAACTCCTACTGTTACAAACCATTCATTCAATTTTTGAGCAATGTAAAAAATGTGGAGTACTTTAATAGTTTTCATGTCATTTTGAGTTGGGGTCATGCTAATCCCGTTTTTTGAGATTTGCTCCAATTTTGATGCATGTGCTACTGAAAAGACCAGGATGCTGTTTCTTCTTTGATGATGAAAAAAAGTTTAAGAGAAAAGTCCAGTCACCAAGATCAAGCAAATCTTATCATCTTCAATGATAATTACATCAGCCAGTGGGGCGAACCACAGAAGGGGAGAGAGACACGGGCAATGGGCTGCTCTCCAGAGAGAAATGAGGATTATCTTTTGTCTCTTTCGTCCAGACATTCAGATTACCATTTTCAAAGTTTTGAGAATGAGATGTGTCTAAAAATTATTTTGTGTCTTCTACAGTTACCCGCTGTCTACTGTATAGTAAATGCATAGTGAGATAATAAATTTGATAACAGGTAATTAAAGCAAGAAAGCATAAAATAGTTCAGCTCCAGAAAAAAGTACTATGGCCAACGTTAGTCTGAGATTGAGAACAACTCTGTACCTGTTGTTGTTATTACTGAATTAGAGTTGCCTGGCAACTTGGCCCAGCTGTTAATTCAGCACTTAGGCAGCCACAAGTCATTAACTCTTTCAGGTCCTCAGGACACTGCTTAGTTATTGCTTCAATTTACTGTATTAAGCTTACTAATAGGCAATGCCTTAAAACATTGAGAATATCTGGCTCATAATATGTTTCATCTTCTTTATGGTTAGATGGAAAAAGCAATTCTAATTTCATTCCTTGTTCATTTTAATTTGGGTTAGCAGATGTCCTATGTGTACTGCAGTCAACTATTTAATTTGCATTATGGAAGAGCCTGTAATAGCAATTTATCAGGGTGTGTGTGTGTGTGTGTGTGTGTATAGTTGTTATAGTGTGGTTTTCATTTCCTCCAAAACGTGGCTATAAAAATGGGGGTACATTTTATTTTCTTAATTCACATAGAATATCAATATCCCAAGAGCAAAATCATGTTCATAAAATTCAAGCAATATTTTAAATTTAGCTTGGTTTGAAGAGGTGATGAGGAAAATATAGAAAATAAGTAAAGCAAAGAAAAGAAGGAAATAGAAGGGAAGAGTGAAGCTCTCATCTACCAAGGAGGTGGATCCATTTGGAGAACAGGTTTGTGGTGGGTGGGGGAACATTCCTCGTTGTGGTGTAATGTTACATTTTGAAAACTTTTTTTATATGTCTTTTTTTTTCATGGGTGTGTGTCTCAAGGAGGATGTTTGTACAAGCCACCATCTGAACAAATGGAAGGGAATGTTCATATCCATATTTTAGTTTGGCGACTATAGGTTTTCCCAAGTCTTATTTAGAATTAGCCAAACAGTAAATGTTTGTTGTCTTAAGCTTCTAAGTTTGGGGGTAATTTTTAATGTGGTTATAGATAACAAATACAATCTATATCAGAAGATTGTCTTGATGAGTAAATGAGAGCAAGTGAATAATATAGATTATCCTCATTAAGTTGGTCTGTCAGAACTTTGGTTAGGAATTTCTTTCAAATAGATTGTACCTATTCTCTTGACAAGGTCAATTTTTTTATGTTCTGATAACCTTCAGTTCTTGTTTTAAATTTCTCCAAATTCTTTCACCACTCTTAAATTAGAGGATACAGACATCTCTACTTTCACTTCGCTTGGAAATGTATGATTGGCAAAAATAGCGAATTCCTGAATCTTACAATAAAAATAAATTACATTTAAAAAGTATTCAACTGTTCTCTAAAAACCTGTATAGATGATTTTTTTAAAAATTTGGTTTTGGCTGGTATGCTGGAAAGTCACTTTGGCAAAGTGTACAATATTCTCTGTAGGGGTTTGATTTTTTTAAGATTTTTATTAATTTATTTGACAGAAAGAGAGAGATCACCAGTAGACAGACAGGAAGGCAGAGAGAGAGGAGGAAGCAGGCTCCCTGCTGAGCAGAGAACCCCATGAGGGGCTCGATGTGGGGCTCAATGTGGGGCTTGATGTGGGGCTGGATATGGGGCTGGACCCCAGAACCCTAAGATCATGACCTGAGCCGAAGGCAGAGGCTTAACCCACTGAGCCACCCAGGTGCCCCTGTAGGGGTTTGGTTAAAGAGTGGTGACTTTATAATCTCCTATACTTGGGACTGTTTCTCAGAGACTACTGGGCTTTATCAATAACAACCTCATCTTTATATCCACTGGTGAAGAATGTTTACAAGACAGTATTTTAATTGCTAAAGGCCTAAATCTCAAACTCAATTCCTCTAGGGGCTGAGCAGGTCAGGAAAATGAATGAGGTGAGCCAAATGGGGAGCGCAGGTCCTCCAGGAACTGCAAATACTCAGCTCACCTTAGTGTTCTCATGCAGAAATCTGAATGCTGGGTTGCCAGTTTCTTCTAGTTTCAAGAGAAGATGGAAATATGGGTTTGAATTTATGTGTTTAAAATTTTTTTTTCAGAGAAAACTCTCCACATTTTAAAATATTGTTTCATTTGTCTTAAACATGTGCAGATTGAATAAAATATATCTGTGAACTACAGTCATTTCCCGAATACCAAGAGATGAGAGAGAAGCTGAGTGTATAGACTGCAAAGTTATTATTTTGTGAACAAAACCTGTACATACTAGAAGAAAGCTTTGGAAGCTTGTGTTTTGCATATTCCAGGTGTTGGATAAATAAGGCATGATTTCTATAAAGAGGCCAGCTCTGTTACTGCATCATCAAATATAGTGTTTAGTCTTTTCATCAAGCATTCTCATTTATACAGACAAACTAGTTTAAATTTCCAAAAAGACATTTCCCCCACACCTATAAGCACTTTCTGTGTGGATTCACAGTGGCCTATGTTACAACACTGTTGTTTAACCAGCTACAAAACAATAAATGGAAGCCAGTGTAGAAAAGGTCACCAGTCAGTTGGTCAGCACTGATTCTTGTCCTCATAAGGGCCAGGAAAGCCGGGGTTCTATCCCATCACCGCAGGTATGTCAGCAACCTGCAGGATCCAGAATAAATGTGCTCCGCTTTTGACCTTTACTCTTCTCTTTCACAATGTTTGTTCCTTTATTCAGCATGACAGTTCATGTAAAATGTGACTCTATTGTCATAATCTCAGGAATATCATTAATGCATAATTACATGGCAGGAGCTACCTTTTGAAGTGTTGGAAAATGAGAGAAGATGACATCTTTAGCCTCTTCCAGGGTGGTTCCCATCTGCTATTTCTATGGTGTGTATTGTTCTTCATATAGCTACTATTTTGGACCTCTTGATTTCTGGCTATTGAAGAGAATAATACAGAACACTTTGTTTTTCTGATAGCACTTTTGGGTAAGATTTATTGCATCCTAAATTTCGATCTGGAAACTAAACTTTCCCAATTAAATCGCAAAGAGAATGGCTCCATTAATGGTAGACATTACTCATTGTATAAAGTTTCTTTTAAGAACTTATTAAGTGGTCATACTTTCCCAGACTGCTATTAATGATAAAATGTTGAACAAGACCCTAAATTAGTGAAGTCAATCCAAGTGAAAGAGAATTGATCACTAACAATGTTTACTTTTATATATAAGAAAAATCAATAGTTTTATCTGTTTTACATAGAGTAGACGATAGACATCTTTCTTAGCCTATCAGTAAAAATGAACACATTTAATATTAACAATTCTTTAAAGAATTGGGATATTTTGTAAAAAGCAAAATTAAGCAATTCCTATTCAGATTTTGATCCTCTTTATATTATGTATTCAATAAGGTTGACTTCCTAAAAATTATGAGTCCATTGTCTTATTTCTTTTGTCTTCTGAAAGACAATTATGAAGTAAGTGTGAATAACTTCTCCCAGTCCAGTTATCCTGCATGCAACACCTATAAACCCGGAAAAAATAAACAACTACCTAGAGATATTGGAGCCTAAAAGAAGGTCGAAACTGGGTCAACAGTAGGAAGAGGAAAATTGCACTGGGTGAGTTTCTCCATTTTCAAAGACTTAGTTTGAGGACAAGACCTAGGAGGGGTACCTAAAACCTCTGTGCACAGAAATCCACAATTTTATTGGCTTGGAGAACGAGAGGACAGAATTCAGAGGGACCACAACAGCAGGAGAATATAGGGGAACATTCTGCAAAGGAGAGAGCCTGAGAGGGGAACCTCAAATTCCACGTATGAGCTCTGCCCAAATTTCTGGTTGGGCCCTAAACCATGCATATAACGGGAAGGCTCTTAGCAGTCCAGTAATGCTAAAATAACTGAATAATCATTTCAGATGTACACCCACCGTGGGGAAGACAAAGTTTGAAGTTTGGTTCCACCCAAGTAAGCTATCCACTAAAACAACAGAAATCAGTACTTTACAGAGGAATGGGAACAGAATGGGGTTACATGCTCCTGTCCTAAGTGCAGTAGACTTAGGCAGCAATAATTTGCAATAATAGGAAAAGACTTGCTAGAAAGGATGAAGAGTGTTGAAAAGCAGGTAGATAACCTAGAGGGTCTATACATTGACAAAATTGATAAAGCCTAGTTAGGGCAACAGAAGCAATTCAGTTCTATTGGATTGGACTAGGAAACTTTTTTCTTATTTTTTAGTTTTTATCTCATTTTTAAAGATTTACTTATTTATTTTAGAAAGAGAGAGAGAGAGAGAGCGAGAGAGCACACACGAGCAGGGGGAGGGACAGAGGGAGAGAGAGAAGAAGAGAATCCCAAGGAGACTACCTGCTGAGCAGAGTCCCACAGGGCTCAATCTCTTGACCCCGAGAACATGACCTGAGCTGAAATCAAAAGTCAGTTGCTTAATTGAATGAGCCACTCAGGTGTCCTGGAAACCTTTTTTTTTTTTTTTGAACAGGAGAAAGGCATACAAATCTATTTAATGTAAGTTTTATGTGCCATGGAAGCCTTCATAAGGAAATAAAGACCAAAAGAAAAAGTTAGACCTTTGTACTTTTGTGTTAGGTTTGTTGTGGCAGTCTGAGGAACTAATACAATTCAACTGCATAATTACCTCTTTTCTCTTCAGTATTATAATTGATATCTGAGTCCAGGACTTTCCCACATTTTCACTGTACAGATTTTCTGCAGATCATGGAGATAAGGTAATGTCTGGACCATGTGCTCCTGAATTTCAAGGTTTTGACTATTACCTGTTTGGTTTGGTTAAACCCACAGGCTTTGCTGCTTTCCTTAACTGCAATTCTATTTTGAAGGAAGATAAATCACTCTTCTAAAAGTCAGCATGAGGCTTTTGAGAGATTGATGGTCAACATCTTGCTGGGCGTCCTTCATGAAGCATGGATGAGTCACACCAGCCTCCCCTTGCCTTGAAAATTCTATGATCTATTCCAAAACTCTGATAATTTCTCTAATCTTTTGACAGCACTTCCTGGCATGTGACAGGCAGTTATTCTGTACTTGTATTAGTGACAATAAGAAAGACAGCTTTATCTATATGTGGTCATTCCTCAGTGGCTATTACTTACTTTACATGATTTATACTTTTTATAGCTCTATTGCTGTGCTCTTTGGATACATGATTTTTGAAGACAATTTAAGAGCATTAGGAGTGCAAACTTAGGTTAAAATTGAGCCTTGGATACAGTTATCAGTCCCATTTATTATTCAGCTAGGCATTGACAGCATATTTTTTAACTCCTCTGGTCATACAAAAGCAAAAATCTTTACTAATTTCATATAAAAGTAGTATCCCATCACTTGATGGCAAATAAAAGATACATCTCAATTCTTAGATAAGATATGATTAAAATAGATATCTCAGAACAAAGAAATACAAAAATCAAAGAAAAATAATAATTTAAAACTAAACCAAGGTATAGACATTTTTGCTTTCTGATGGGGGGTATGGAGGTGAAGGATTGTGTTGGGGAGGAAGGAATTTTCCACTGTTAGGGTTTCTAACCCTTGTTCTTCTAAAAAGGGGCACCTGCCTGACTTTGTTAGTGGAACATATGACTCTTGATCTCAGGGTTGTGAGTTTGAGTCCCACACTGGGTGTGGAGATTACTTAAAATAAAATCTTTTTAAAAAAATTCTTCTAACTGGACTAAGAATTAAATAAACATGAGACAGATTAACAGGAGAAAATCAAATTTCATTGTGTACATGAGGGGAATCCACATAGATATGAAATTTCAGAGACAGGCAACATGAGGTATACATGTCATTCTGAACTATGGAGAAGGGGGTAGGAATCTGGGCTTTCAAAGGGAAAGAATGCAATTCACTGAACGATGAAAAAGTGTAAATGGTAAACAAATGTTTCCTGAGCCATGAAGAAATAATAGGACATCAGGATTTTAGCAAGCACACTTTGCTAAACTCCTCTATAATCCCTAATTTATATTATAGCACAGTTATCTGTGGTGATGCCTCTCTTCCTGGAGCAGATATATATGTGTGTGTATATATATATATATAAAATATATATACACATATATATATTTTATATATATAAAATGTTTTTTAAAATATAGCCCTCTATATTTTAGATATAAATTAGATATATCTATATCTATAGATAGTCCTCTATGTATTCTTTCCAGGCAGTTGAAAGGGAGGTCACAGTTTCTTTTTGAGACTTTTGGGCCTTGATTGTTTTCAATTCAAAATAATCTACATCCAAGGTGTCCTGTCTTGGGACAAAGTGCCCTTGGCCCCAACAATAGCATAATTCCTATTAGCAGTTTAACAGTGTATCTTTACTTCTCTCTTCCTTCAAACACTGGTGAGAAGGGAAGAAGGGGAAAGACTGAAATTGTAAAACCTCTGTCCATTTTTCTCTGCAGGCTAAGTGTGGGATCTGGGGTCAATGCTCACTGTTGTTAAAGCATTTGGTAGTAGAAATGTCTTTGACTTGCCAGAGCCTAATTAGTGGTTGGGAAACAAAATTGCTCTGCATAATAACACAAGGGAAATTGAGTTTACTGGGGAAATCTAGGGGAGGAAGGTGTCTAAAGGGGACAAACAGGAAGTGTGGAAAGGGAATATGAAAACATGGCAGGAGGCCAGAGCCTTTGGAAATGGAGGTGCTCTGGGCAAAATTCCAGGCATTGGTGCGGCCCACAGAATTTAACAAGGACATCTAAATTTCCACTTTCTGTTGTTTGCCAGGTGCCAGTATCTTGTAGTTTCAACCTTCATACTCATCATTCCAGAACTCTCAAAAGTTGCTGCACATGTGTGAGGGTAAATAAAAATGATTTTTCTCTGCTTGTAAAGGGAAAGAAAAAAAATGTTCCCTGTTCCTTCTCCTTGAAAGGGTCTTTTTGGAAACAGAACAGTCCTTGATTCCCTACTCTAACGTTTGGGAAGGTAGGTAAATCTCTCCAGGGCTAGAGAAGCCCCATCTCCTGTTTCCCTATGCAAAGATGTCTCCAAAGTTTGGGCTTCGTAGGCCTTTAAAAGTTCCACACACGGGGCGCTTGGTGGCTCAGTGGGTTAAAGCCTTGCTTTTGGCTCTGGTCATGATCCCAGGGTCCTGGGATGGGGCCCCGAGTTGGGGGGTCTCTGCTCAGCGAGAAGCCAGCTTCCTTCTCTCTCTCTCTCTGTCTGCCTCTCTGCCTACTTGTGATCTCTGTCTGTCAGATAAATAAATAAAGTTCCACACACAACTCTGGAGTTAACCTAGCAGACTATCTTAAGTAACTATTTGTCTCTCGAGTAGGTAAGAGGGGTTTAATTATTCTTTCTTCTGCTTAAGGTGTGGGGAAAGAGGTTGGGGTTTCCATGCCTTCACCAAGCATGACACTCTCTCCAATCTCCACATGTTCACCAACCTGGAAACTCTCCAAACCCCATCCTTTTGGGTTTTAATGGAGGTGTTATTAGACAGGCATGATTAATTGAATCATCAGCTATTGGTGACTGATTCAACTTCCAGTCCCTGTCCCCTTTTCCCTCCCTAGAGGAGGTAGTTGGGGTAGGACTGAGAGGTCCGAATCTGTAATCATCTCATTGGCCCCACTGGCCACAGGCCCCTATTTTGAGTACTTCCCGAAAGTCACCTCATTAACATAACAAAGACACCTAGATCACTCTCCACACTTACAAAATTCCAGGGGCTTGGGGAGCTGGCCAGGAACAGTGGACAAATCCAAATGTATATGAGAAATATATAAATATCTTATAATAAATATCTAAATGACCAAATAAATATTTCTTATAAATCACAGTATCACAAGTACTAAATCAATTTTCTTTCTTTTCTGCATTGATGTGGAGGGGTGTCTGTTCATCGGACTTTATTTCCTTAACACATGAAAATGTCTTATTTTATGCTTTAAAAGTAAATTTAAAAAAAGGAGATGCCACTTATATTGGGGACCATGCTCAAACAGGAGATATGGCATCCATACACAAATAATTTATCAAAAGTAAAAGTTTGGAGCCAAAGAAGACAAGGAGAAAAATAGTAACCCTTCCTCCACACCCACTCCCACCCCAGCACAGACACAGTATCTTCTTATCCTAGTTGACATTTGGGACAAACACATAAACTAGTGTTTGACCTAATTGGGATGATCCTGCATGGATTGTTTTGATTTCTGTTAGGTCCCCCAATAATGGGTCCGTGATTAAAGGAGCGAGACTGATACAAAGCAAAGGTCAAGCAAAACTTTATTCCGCGCCAAGCATCAAGAATCAGACTGAACATTTGGAGCCATGCCTCTTATAGAGAGGGCGACCTCTTTCTGCTTAACAGACTAGCTTTTAAGGGCAAAGGCCATGCGGTCGGGCCTGGCTACGCACAGGTGGCCAATGAGATTGTAACACACACAGGAAACTCCACAGTCATGTTAGATCACACATAAGTGACCAATTGAATTACAATTTACCCTATAGTAGACATTTAACCCAGCCTATCACCTTGGTTAGAATTGGATCCAAAAGGCTGCCAAAGGGTGGGGCCCATACTCCTTGGTAGCTAGGGAGACAGTAGGCAACCCCCCACTGATCAGATGTCTCCTCCTGGCCTGACCCACCCTTGTATCTGGGCTTTGTTACCTGGGGCTGGTTTCCGGGACTTGTTTTTAAGTAAGTCCCCTGGGGGAAGGGGAGCAGGGACAGTTTAAGGGTTAAACAACAAGGTTTTTGTTTAACGGATGGATGGACGTGCTCTGGCTAAATAGGTCCTTACAATTTCTCCTTTTTTTTTTTTTTTAGTAAGTTCTACACCCAAAGTGGGGCTCAAACTCATGACCACAAGATCAAGAGTTCCATGCTCCACTGATGGAGCCAGCAGGCACCCCTCTAATCTTTTTTAAAAAGGAGCATTTGTGTAACATCTTCCATGTTATGGAACATTTTTTTAAACATCAGCTATATGATAACATCAAATGGATACATAAACATTTATTTAATAAATTTACTCTTTTTTGTTATAGATAACATTTCATCAAGTACCTCTGTTTTTTGTTTATTTTGTGTTTTCCTTATATTTCTGTTTGGATATAATTTCAAACTTCCAGAAATTTGCAAGAATGGTACAAAATAAACTCACTTATTAACATCTTGTCTCATTTGCTCTATCATTTGCTTTTTGATGGGGGGAAAACTTTTTCTCTACCAATTTAGGTCAGATGGGGTGGTGGGGACCTGTGAATTAACTGACAATAGCCAGATTCACAGGAGAAAAAACAAGATTTATTTACATAGAGGCAGGAGCTCTCAGAATAGTTTATATAGCAGGTTAGTAGGGGGGAAAGAATGTGGGTAGTTAAGAGCCACAATGGGAATGTATGCAAGATTCCTGATGCAACAGGCCATCTCCTTCCTGGCTGGAAATTCCCCTGGCAGGCAATTTATGGCAGCTTGATTCTCAATCACTGGTGCTAAGCATCTGTTTACTCACAAACAGGAAAATTCCTCAAAGGGAGGAGGTTAATTACAGCTGGATATTCTGGGTCCTCTGCTTTAGTTGGATAAGGAAATTTCAGATAAGATTTGCTGGGACACCTTCTGTAGCTCAGATGTTTCTCATTTAAAATAATCTTTATGACTTTGTAGTGGACTATTAGTATCTTCATCTCGCTCCATGTATATGTACGTCCAGTACACACACACACACACACACACACATTTGTTTTTTCATTTTGATATTTACATTTATAGAAAGGAAGTAAAATATGCCACCCTAAAATATGTCTCTGGCATATTCATTATTTTAAGCTGGTTATTGATTTTTAAAAAGATTTTATTAATTTATTTGAGAGAGAGACAGAGAGAGCACTCAAGCAGAAAGAAGGGCAGAGGGAAAGGAAGTGAGAGAATCTCAAGCAGATTCTCTGTTGAGTTTGGAGATCCATGCGGGGCTCAATCCCAGGACCCTGAGATCATGACCTGAGCTGAAATCAAGAGTTGGACGCTTAACCCACTGAGCCCCTAAGTCGGTTATTTTTAAGAAACTGCAGGCACAAGAAACTCTGGAAACCCAGGGGAAGTAATCTTTTCGTAAGAGACAGGTACATTTATAAGAAAAATCTCCTTTTGTAAAGGTGTCTTCCTGGCTATATCAGGAAAAGGAGGAAACTGTATGGTTTCTTCACCTCCACAAACTGTTACCAAATGAGAAGGCCTGCAGTTAATTCTGCATTACCTTACTCTTATTTACTGTGCTTTTCCTGCTTTTCCAACTCTCTATCCCCAACATCTTTTGTCTTTAGCTGAGGATGGTGTTTACAGTGATGACTTTGGCCATTTGGGGGAGTTACTCAGTGTTCCTGGGTCTCTCCCATGTATACAGAAGGTATACGTGTTATTGAATTTTACTTGGTTTTCTCCTGTTGATCTGTCTTACATCAACTTAATGTTGTCCAGCCAAAGAACCCGGACAAGAGGAAGGGAAAGCGTTTCCACGCCTGCAGATGGCGACCATGAAGGACAAACTTCACTGACTTGACTTTGCTTGCTCTGAGCTGCCCCAGCTGAGTTCCTGGGATCTTTGACAGGCGCCTGCAGAAGGTAGGAATTCTTACCACGTCCTGCTACCAGTTCTCCGCCTGCAGAGTCTGATGAAAGCACGAGTGGGGAGGGAACATTTCCTTTTCTGAATATAGATTAGCACGAAAAGTATTTGTGAAACTAGTTTCTTTGATATAGTGACTCTGTTAAAGAATTGATTGTGGATGACCGGTGAAAGAATTCACCCAATGCAGAACAAAGGAGATCGAAGTTGATCGATACACTGCAAGGGAGCAGTGGGCTGGACGGCAAAGGAGAGACCGTCTGCCAGGAGACAGTGATGGGGAGCAGTAATTCTAGGGGGAAGTGAGGAGGTATGGGAACATATGGAATTTTCCTTATTTGGTGACTGTGCCCGGTTGTAAGTAGCCTATCGGTCAGCAAGACATACAGATATTTTGAGGTGGGTTGCCTAATGAATGAGCCTGTTTGCATTCAGCCTGGTGGTCACTGTGGGCCCTTTTACCTCGCTCAGGTTTGTACTACTCAAGCCTATTTCCTCAGAGTGGCCTCTACATTGGTAATGAATACTCTTGTTTTTTATTGATCCTTTCCATCCCAGGGATAGTTCTATTTTTCTTTGTCTCTGTCTGTTGTGTCATTTGTTATCTTATTCTGTGTCCTGAAAGCCTGGCTGTGGCTTTGGGACCACTGAGAGGATTCTGTCTGGTCTCTCAACCCAAAAGTGAACCCTACTGGGGTGCATTTTGGTGGCCAGTTGAATAGACAGGAATTCCGAGACACAAAGTCACAAGCAACGTTCTCTTTGTCCAACCGTGCCAGCTCTCAGCGGAGTTTGTGATAGGACCTCCTGGTCCATAAGGGGCTTTTGTCATCTCAACCTCTGTTGTCTTTTTGGTGCTAGGAAAAAGTCCCATTACAGTTCCATCTGCCTGCTATCACAGATTAGTTAGTCTGTGTCTGGAGGGATCTCATGCTCTTGGGGGAACTGGGAAATATTATTTTCACCATAACATTCTTAGCATCTGTAAAAATGAAGGCCTTTGCTATCTTAGACTGTCTTTGGGAGCAAGCTTTCTGCAATCTTGTGAGGGCCATTTTTTTTTTTTTTTTTTAGCACTCTCTTGTGGAATGGGTTTTTCATTTTAGGTTAAACCATAAAAGTCTTATTGGTTGGAGGTGCTATTAAGATTAATAGTCCATACTTATCAAGAGCCAGATGATGCATCACTTGAATTAGACAAACTTCTATATTTGAATTTTTTAAAAAAGAGAGCTCTGTTCCTAAATAATGGTCTTATTGATACCTATGGAATGACCAAATTAAAAAGTGGACACAAAGTTATAATAGGCTTAAAGGCTTCCTTCACAAGATGAAGGAACAGAAATTAGACTTAAGACAAAAATTAATATTCACATCCAATGTAAATTTTCTTCCCCAAACCTGACTCCATCTGCCTGTTTTAACTTCCCTTTCCTTACAAGATTCTTAAAGAACACTCTGGCCTAATCTCTAGGCCCAAAGTATACAGGATGCTGAAAGCCAGAAAGTAAAGTTAGCAGAAGCATCTAGGACAGGCAGTAGGACTAACTTTGCTATTTCCTACTACTCGTACTTTCCAGGGCTCTGAAATCAGCCAGCCTCAGACCTTCCTATGCAGTCTCTTTTGTGGGGCTATCCTAGACCCCTGAACAGCAACAGATCTTTGAAATTATAAAGCCTTTCTCCCTCCACTTTCAGAATATCTTTCCAAATTTAGAGAGGATTTAGAAAGATTAGTGTCCATTCACAACCCACCTCACAGAGGGAACAGATGGTCAAAATTCCTCCTAGACCCTCCTGAAAATGAACAGCTGAAAGCTAGCATTCAGGGGCTGATAAAAGCCAAGGTTGAATTGTATACACAGAAAGAAGGCTATTGTTAAAACACTTTATACAGACTTTTACAAAAGCATAATTTTTCTTAGTAACATATAATGTATTATTTGCCCCAGGGGTACAGGTCTGTGAGTCATCAGGCTTATGCAATTCACAGCACTCATCATAGCACAAGCCCTCCCCAGTGTCCATCACCCAGCCATCCTCTCCCTACTCCCCACTCTCCCCTCCAGCAACCCTCAGCTTGTTTCCTGACATTAAGAGGCTCTTACGGTTTGTCTCCCTCCCCAGTCCCATCTTGTTTCATATTTTCCCTACTTACTCCCCACAAACCTTCACCCTGCCTCTCAAATTCCTCATATCAGAGAGATCATATGATAATTGTTTTGATTCCCACCTTAGTTGGAAATGTCCCTGATGTAAAGAAGCAAGTTTATCTGGAAAGATAGGTCAGTCCCTTGATATCCAGACTGTAATCCTGTTTTTTAGGAGTATTGGAAACAACTGTTTTTGTCTTGCAGCTCTATCCAAAACCAGAAATGTGACTCTTAGAAGCTCTTTACCAATTCCCAGACCTCTTGTATACATCTCAAAACACTTGCAGATACTGAGACATTGGAAATGGAATTTTCCTGCACTTCAAAAAAAGAAGGAATTATATAAATTACCCTAGACCTCCCATAATGTGCCCCCAAAATTCCACCTCCAGAGAAAGCTTGGATACTTTCTCTGTGCCTTGGGTGATGTAGATTTTCTACACTCTTCTCTAGGACCAGACAGCCACTCTTTGAAATGCAAATTTTAGGGAGAGATTTCTCATTAGTAGGGTTAAAAAAAAAAGAAAAAAAGAGAGAGAGAGATAGTATTTAGAAATTGGGCAAATGAAAAATCTTCTCCACAAATATTGGTAATTGTAAGATCTATGTTTATGTCTGTCTGTACATTTATGAGCATCTATAAATGTCTGCTGTACATGTGTGGTATTTTTCTACCTCCAGATGGTATTGCCAAAATTAATTTGTGAAAGACCTTTATTTATTTGGCTTAGACAGGGGTGCCTGGGTGGGCCAGTCTGTTAAATGCCCAACTCTTGGTTTTGGCTTGGGTCAGATCACACGGTGCTGAGATTGAGCCCAGAGATGGGCTCTGCACTCAGCCTGGAGTCTGCTTAAGATTCTCTTTCCCTCTTCCTCATCCCTCGTGCTTATGATCTCTCTCTCTTGCTCAAATAAATAATAAATATTAAAAAAAAAACAGTTGGTTTAAACAAACTAGTGCTTATATCTTTAATATTCATAGAAATTCTGAAAAAAATGTAACTCAGTAAAGAAACTAATCCAAATGATTTTCAAGTTCACCTGGTCTAGGATGATCTTTGGTAAATAAAAGCTACTTGAAATGTATTGGTTTAATTAAAATAGACATGTTTTCAGAGTTACCAATATTAAATGCGATGCAGATAGACAACTACATGGGTTTACTGATCAAATTCATACTATCTCTGTTACAAAATTTGTCAGCAAGACATGAATTTCTCATAACTAATCTGAACATAATTATTAAGAACATGTGAATTAAATAGATATAAATAAGATTAAGGTTTATGAATGAACTTTTCAGTAATATTTTTGTCTACCAAAATAGTTACCCCAGATCTTTTTTTTTTTTATTTTTATTTTTTATAAACAAATTTTTATCCCCAGGGGTACATGTCTGTGAATCGCCAGGTTTACACACTTCACAGCACTAACCATAGCACATACCCTCCCCAATGTCCATTACCCCACCCACCTTTCCCGACCCCCTCCCGCCAGCAACCCTCAGTTTGTTTTGTGAGATTAAGAGTCACTTATGGTTTGTCTCCCTCCCAATCCCATCTTGTTTCTTTT